>JBAIZL010000008.1:50817574-51035074 GCA_036971475.1 Prosapia bicincta | reverse complement strand
CTGAAGTGTAATTGTTACTGTGATGTAGTTGGTACTTTGGTACAGTTGTGATTGTGATATAATTGTTATTGTGGTGTAATTAGTAGTGTGGTATAATTGGTACGGTGACATAACTGTTACTGTTGTGTAATTATTATCATGGTATATTTGTCATGGTGGTATATTTGTTGCTGTGGTATAATTGTTTCTGTGGTGTAATTGTTATTGTGGTGTAATTATTATTGTGGTGTAATTAGTAGTGTGGTATAATTGGTACGGTCTCATAACTGTTACTGTTGTGTAATTATTATCATGCTATATTTGTCATGGTGGTATATTTGTTGCTGTGGTATAATTGTTTCTGTGGTGTAATTGTTATTGTGGTATAATTGGTACGGTCTTATAATTGTTACTGTTGTGTAATTATTATCATGGTATAACCGTCACGGTGGTATATTTGTTACTGTGGTATAATTGGTTCTGTGGTATAATTATCACTGTGAAATAATTCTCTGAGATTTAATTGTCACTGTGTTAAAATTGTTACTGTGGTATAATTGTTACTGCAGTGTAATTGTTACAGTGGTGTAATTGTTACTGTAGCGTAATTGTCTCTGTGTTAAAATTGTTATTGTGGTGTAATTGTTACCATGATATAAATGATACTAAAATATAATTGTCACTGTGTTAAAATTGTTATTGTGGTGTAATTGTTACCATGATATAAATAATACTAAAATATAATTGTCACTGTTAGTAATTATTCTTGTGTGATGTAATAGAAATAGCCTTGTGTCATTGTGTTAAGTCAGAAAAGTCACCGCCTAGCGGGTAGAAAATTACAGTAGTTTATTGTTAAAGCTTTTCATCAATTAAAACTAATTTTAAAAGTTGTCAATCTTGTTTCATAAGGTTGTAGCAATAGTTATTTAATGTTTAATAGCACTCCACAAAACACGTTCTACGAATGGTTGCCATGTCCATATATAGAAGTGTCTAAAGCACAGACTACTCCAAAAAAGCACTTTTTTACGGAAATTTAGAACGACAACAAACCGATCAGAATTAATGAAGTTATGATTTGTGAAACACCGTCCAAATTTATTACGTACAAAATGACACGTTAATGAAATATAAATCAAACAAGGTAAAAAATATAAATTAAAGAACGGAGAAAATGTTCGCTTAAAATCACATTTCAACGTTTCGTTGCCGGCGCGATTGGGAGCAGATAAGTTTTGGAAATGAGTTTGTTTTTGCTCCATTACGTTCAGTTAACAAAACACCCAATAAGACACAAATCGAATTCTGCCCGTATACAAAAGGTGATCCCTGTGATTTTCCCATTCAATAGGGTTTGATATGGGGAGAGGGAGAGGGGTGGGAAGTTGTATTTGCATACTGAAGAGGAAAAAAGTAAGGCCAAAGCAAACACAAGACACGATCGTAGCGCCCTCGGCAATATTATTTTATAATAGTCCAGGATTTGTTGTTGCTACATTGCCAGCTGCATCCGACCGCATACAGCTCAGTCTACTCACAAAGCATATGGTAATTGTTTTATAATTTATTATACATACATACACACACACACACACACACACACACACACACACACACACACACACACACATACACACACACACACACACACACACACACACACACACACACACACATACACACACACACATACACACACACACACACACACACACACACCACACACAGACACCCCCCCCCACACACACACATACACACACACACATACACACACGCTCGCACATATAAACACACACACACACACACACACACACAAACACAAACACATACACACACGCACGCACATACACACATACGCGCGCGAGCGAGCGCGCGCACACACACACACACACACACATACACACATCCACATGCCTGACACAAATAGAAACATGATACACGTCAAATAAACGTATTTCAACGTTACAAATGTATTTCTATTTCACACAATACATCATTATTAGCTATTTCATTACCTACTAACACATTTAGCAATTTACGTAACAAAGGAACCCTCTTTAAAGCTCTACTTTACATAGGATTATGTTGTTTGTATGCCTAAGGTGGTGGACAAATACAGTACCGTAAAGAAACATGTAATTTTTAAATAATTACAAAAACTGAAACGAACTTATGAACTTTATTCCTGAAAATTCGTCTTATAAGATTGGAAATTTCATTACGCATAGCTATTTAAAAATAAGTTTAGGTATGTGCTGACTTTTTCAAAGTTAATACTCTTCAAGCCGATTTTAAAAATTCAGCATACCCAGTGTAGCTAATGTTTTCTTGACAACAAAATCTGTTGGTCTTCTCCGGTACGCACTGCTCTTCACTTTGTCCATAAAAGAACCACAAGGTGATGTCTTTAAATGGCGATAGCTAAGCGATGGTTCAAAGGCTGAGCCGGTCGGCCAGTGCGAAGTCGTTCCATCATGTTAAACCCGATCGCTTAATGTCAATATTTGAAAAAGAATTAACCTTTAAGTAAAATTATGTCTTACGTGACGACATTATATGGAGACATCACTGTAACAGCGGAACCGCCTGCCACTCCATACAAGTAAAGTTAATTGAAGATACAGGTTCCGTCGCGTGGATTGTTAGCGCCCGGGGCCAGAATTTAGGTGCCCCCAAACTTAGTAACATGTACCCCACCCAATATTACATCTATCTGTAAGAATTCAAATTGAAACTTACCATTGGCGATGTGATGAGATATTATCAAAATACATGTAAACATATGGGATTAAACACACTATGAACGACGCAACTTGGTACCACGTGACGTGGACGGGACGAGTTTCAAGTTGCACCGCATTAAGTCATTTGTTAGCACAGGTTTATGGCGGGTTGCATAGCTATCTCTGCTTCAACTCCTTGTAAAATTAAACATTTATTTTAATCAAACATTAAAAAAATACGTTATTTACATCTAACACTTTCAAACTTTGTTCTAATTTAGTAACTGCCCAACGCGACCTTGTGAAGAGCGTTGCATACTGAAGTGGATCCGGGGAACTCGTTGAGTTAGATCTTCAAAATTAACTTGTAAAAAGGTAAAACTGGTGTTAGCTTTAAATATGATGCTTAGTACAATTTCCACTTTTGTACAACTCAATACAACGCACTTTTGTTGCTCTATTTAATTACAGCAATAAATAAAGTTTGTAGTTTTTTAAGTTTCATTCATTTTCAATTATTCCTATCAGTTCACACTCTCCTTAAATATCTTGAACAAATTTACAATCGTGAATAAAAATACTTTTATTCATCCACTCCGGTTCAAATAGATTTTCTTAAAACTTGAAGACAAATGTCGCTTTTTCCAAACATTAATTTAATAATTAAATATAATAATGAATTAATTTTACACTTGTTTTGTATTATTTTGGCAAAAAACCACTTCTTACTGATTTATTCAGCAAACGTGTTTCTATAAAACCCTCAATATGTACAACACAAAAACTGTAAGAAATAATTTTAGATTTATATGGAAGAAAAACATTTCACAAAAATAACAAGGTATGCATTATAGTTATTTCGTCCCATGTGGTACCAATAAGTGGTAACATATGATTTCATAAAACGCTGATTTAATGTTACAGTTTATATGGTAGAATAGCTGTTAAATGCATAGGTTATGTTACTTTATTTATATTATTATAATGATTTTTATTTTTGTTTAAAATAGCTTAAATAAAATGTTTTTTTGGCTCAAGTAAAAATTTATTTTAATTTTGTCTTTATTACTTGTTCATAATTATTTTAAAATATCCATTTTCTCTGCGTCAGGCTATTCAAGCCTTAGTTAGGCACGACATGTCCATCCTCCTTGCTGTAACATAAACGACGCAGTGTATGCATGAATTCATGTGCATGCATGAGCGCGCGTGTATGGCTCCGTGACACTCCTCACATAAAGTGTTGTCGCAACATATGCCTTCTTTATGATAACCATTTACAACCATGAAAAGAAAATGTGGAGGGTTTTTTAATCTGTGTAAGAAGCTAAGCTGCATCAAACTATAAAGCATTTAAGAAATAAGCTTAGAGATGGGCAACACGACCTTTTAAAACATAAAATTTTGTTGATATTCATAAGTATTACAGTAAGAAATGGGATTAAAGAGGAATAAAGAAGAGGGAGGTTGAAACTTGGTATTTAGCAAAGAGATAAACCAGACGAATAACCGAGCCTATATTGGAGGAAAACGGTGGAACACTATTTAAAGAGAATAAGGAGACGGTCAACACAACTATTAAAGTTAAAACGGAGAATTCTACTGATAATTAGCGTTGAGAGTTAGAAAATAGAGGATATTTTGGTGCATCTAGACGATCTATTGGTTAAATCCATTTTAGTCTATAAAGAATATGGGAAAGTACTGTGAATAGAGAGGATTGATGCAAGAACATTCATTCGTGGCCTAGGAAAGGCGATTAACTGAAGCTTTCGGGTCAGCTGATAGTGACCTATTATCTATCGGAGTCAGTGAATTATCTTGCGGCAACCAGAAAAAATACAGTCTTGTTACATAATGAAGCAAGGTAAGGAAATAAGGGAGCGTCTATTGAGAAGTAATAATTTTAAAAAATAGAAAGAAAGAGTTAAAGAAAAGTGGGGCCTAGTTAGGGACATGAATAGGTTAAAATATGCATTAAAATATAAGGGATGAAAAATGGAAGTAAGTTATGCGGAAACGCATGGAGCCATAAACACAGGGATATGGAAAGGAAATTTAAACAAATTGAGATTAAAATATTTTAATCCATAAAATTTTAAGCCAGGTGGCAAGTAAATTGAAACAATATTGCCAACCAAGAAAGAAGTAATAGATATTGAACTAAAGTAGAGTGGAGGAGTCCTAGTGTATGTGTGTGTGTGTGTGTGTGTGTGTGTGTGTGTGTGTGTGTGTGTGTGTGTGTGTGTGTGTGTGTGTGTGTGTGTGTGTGTGTGTGTGTGTGTGTGTGTGTGTGTTGCAACGTCCCCCCTCGTTCCGCTTCGGTTTTGTTGCAGAATTTATTTATTTATTATATATTTATATATCTGCTGCTCACACCGTTTTGTGTACCGTGTTAAGATCCCTAAATTTTGTCTTGTGTTCCCGCGTAACGTACCACGCCTGAATGCAAGCCTATTCCCGCTGACTTCTACCTTAACGTTTGTATGACCTCCCCTAAGTTGGTTGGAGGTTTGTTCGGTCTGTATTTAGTCACACATGTCAATAAAATAGTCAGCTGGAAAGAAACAACATTTATATGAACACACAAAATTTTCAAAGAATCTTACCACTTCATGAGATCTGCAGGCACAACCAGGGGACGTGCAAAATATGTTCATGTTTAGGATACCTATTTTAAAAGGCTATTTTTTTTAATCTGCCAGTAGACATCGTCTCTGGGCTTCAATAAAAAAAACAAACTAATTTTTAGAGTAGCTCAATAAAATTGTTCTCAGGAGAGAACTCGTTTGAAGAAACATTAGGTTCTGAATTTTATATATTTATTAATTAATGAAATTTAATTAAAACTGTACTTTGATTTTATAATCATTATTTATCAGTTGGAAAAAACTAAAAGTTTTTATTGATTGTTCAACACAGGATAAATTCAAATACTGTAAGTTTTTATAATGCATTTAATTACTGATTTTAAACTAAAATAATTTTCTTTTCAAATAAAACACATTTAACTCTCTCTTTATCTTCACAAATTATTAATTAAAAGTTCGTTATTTTTCAAATATTTAAATCCTACATTTCATATACAGTTCATTAATTACATTTACACATTTTTAAACAAAATTATTTGCAAATTTAACATAATAAAAAATTGTATCTTCTTATTTCAAGATTGAATTGGTAAATTCACATTTTATTATAAATAGTTTTAAAATTTATATGATTCAATAAATCTGGTCTTCTTGAAAATGATTGGCTTATGGCCGAAACCACTTTGTAAATTTAATATTTATTATTCATTATTTAAACATTTTTGCTATACTAATTAGTTTTATTACTTTTAAGATTTATTTAATATTTCAACATAGAATGAAGTCATTGTTTAAGTTTAATTGGTAATGTGAATTTAATAAATTTAACTGACTAAATTTGACGTTAATTTGTATATAATAGAGAAAATGACTTGCGTAGGATTTCCCTGCCGGTCCTAGAGTCCTCTCGTCTGGATTCCCTGGTCCCTGGACATCGGAAGTTGCCATTCCTGGTCAGTCGATGGAAGTCTTTCTCCATTTCCACGTCATGGAGGCTGAGTCTGAAGCCCTCACCCATGGATGGAAGTAGACGGCAGAAACGTGGCTGTTTTGGTCCCATCTGGCCTGATGATGGTTGTCCTAGGCGCTGATCGACATTACGACCATTAGCACCTCCTATTAAAAATGTTTACAGACTGCCTTACAGGTCCCTAAGTTCCTGTATTTATTGCGGCTATGTATCTCTTTCCCTCCGCTCTAAGCTCGTTGCTATCTCCGTGCTTGTTTCTTGTACGGGCGGGTTGGACAACGTATTTGTTTTAACCTGCACTATTTTGTTATCTGTTTTAGAACACTGAAAAATGTCTATTATTTTTAAAATGGCTGTAACTTTTTTGTTATTTGAGTTTTTTAAATTATGTTTTCACTATGGTTTATTATGGATTTTTCTGGTCATTCAAAATGTCGATGATAGTTCTACGTGGCCTAGTTCTCAAGTTAGCATTTTTTGGCACTTAGAAATTTTTCACTTCACTCTCGTTTGTCAAATTTAGTTAGTTATTATAGTTTCATGCTATCATAATTTTTAATTTGTCTTAATAATACTTATTCAAAATTTTACTGACTTCTTGACTCTTTACTATGTTTATTATACCATAAATTAAAACCTTATTATTCAAATATTAAAATTGTTATTTAAACAATAGGAAATTATTAATTTCTTAATTTGAACGGTAATTCAGACCGTTGCAGTGTGTGTGTGTGTGTGTGTGTGTGTGTGTGTGTGTGTGTGTGTGTGTGTGTGTGTGTGTGTGTGTGTGTGTGTGTGTGTGTGTGTGTGTGTGTGTGTGTGTGTGTGTATGTGTGTGTGTGTTGTAACGGTCTGACATACCGTGACAAATAGGAAATAAATAATTTCCTGTTTTTAAGTAATAAAGTTGATTTTTAAATTAATCGAGTTTGGAGTTATAAAAATAATAAAGAGTGAAGAATTAAATAAAACCATAAATAGAATAATTAAGCTAAATTAAAAAGTATTAGAAAATAAATTTGTAATAACTAGCTAAATTTGACCATCGGGAGTGAGGCGAAAATTTTCTGAGTGCTTAAAAAAGCTATCTTAAAAACCAAACCACGTAGAACTTTCATTGACATTTTAGAAGAACCAGAATAAGCCAGAATAAACATTAGCGAAAACAAAATTTGAAAAACTTTAAAAAACAAAAAAGTTACAGCAGTTTTAATAAAATAGACATTTTTCAGTGTTCCAAAAATGATAATCAAACTCTGCAAGCTAAAACGGATTCGTTGCTCGACTTGCCTGTACAAGGAATAAATCGAAAGATAGCAAGTATCGCAGGCGGGGTGAGGTAGGTTAAATTCACCGCTATATATACTAGGTCTCTAAGACCTTAGAGACAGTCTGAAATAAATTTTTAATACGAGGTGCCGCGGAACGCTATGCTGGACCGCGAGTAGGACCGCCATCAGGCCAGATGGACCAAACCTCAACGCTTCCGACGTCTAGGACTACCAAGGGATGAAGGCTCCAGACTCAGCCTCCAGGACGCGGGAATGGAGAAAAACCACCACCGACGAACCAGTGAGGGCGACTTCCGATGTCCAAGGACCATGGAATCCAGACGAGGGACTCTAGGACCGGCAGGAACATCTTTGGCAAGTCATTTTCTCTATTCGATACCAATTACGTCAAATTTAGTCAGTTAATTTTATTAAATTCAACCAAATATTCAAGCTTAAACAATGACTTCACTCTTTATAAAAATTAAATAAATTTAATGCTTAATAAAATGAATTTATGTGATCAGAATATTTCAAATGATAAATATTAAACTTACAAAGGGTTTTTGGCCATGAGCCATTTATTTTCCAGGAAATAAGAATTTTTTTAATATTATAAATTTAAAAATTATGTGTCATAAATATGAATTTACCAATTTATTATAGAAGATAAATTTTTATTATGTGTAATTTGAGAAATA
This sequence comes from Prosapia bicincta, assembly GCA_036971475.1. Lineage (NCBI taxonomy): Eukaryota > Metazoa > Arthropoda > Insecta > Hemiptera > Cercopidae > Prosapia > Prosapia bicincta. The sequence continues at coordinate 51,026,836 of JBAIZL010000008.1, read as the reverse complement.
ATTTTATGTTTATGTAAATGTAATTGATATATATGGAAATTATAAGATTTTAAAATATGAAAAACAACAAGTTATTTAGTGAATTGTTTTGTTAATATAATTGTGTTTTATTTGAAAGGATAAATTTTCTTTTTTATTTAAATAAATAAAATTAAATATGTTATAAAAATCAACAGTATTTGCATTTCATCCTGTGTCGAATAATCAATAAAAACTGTTTAGCTTTTTCCAACTAATATGAAAATGATTATTAAATCAGTAAACAAGTTTATTTAAATTTCATTCATTGATAATAGTTAAAGCCTAATGTTTTTAAAGAGTTTCTCTCAACTAACTTCATTGAGCTAGCCTAAAGATTAGTTGGTTTTTTGTATAAAAGTCCAGACATTTTTATCTACTGGCAGATTGTGTTTAAAAGGACACAGGAGCCTTTTAAAATAGGTAATTTAAACACGATCATATTTTGCAGGTTCCCTTGCTGTCTCTGCAGATCATCATCAGGTGGTAAGACTCTGTGAATATTTTGTGTATTATTTTAAATGTGTTTCTTTCCAGCTGACTATTGAAATGACATGTGTGACCATATCTAGACCCTACACAATTGATAAACCAATTTTGTGGAGTTTATACTGATTTTAAATAGTAGTCAGCGGGAATAGGCTTGTTTTGGGCATGGCCCTATGAGCGGGAAATATACACGTAACTCAGGGATTTTAGCACGGTTTAACAAGCGGGGTGATTGGCAGATGTTTGGTTTGTTTATAAATAAGTTTTTTAAACAACAAAATTTTGGTATTCTGCGAGAAGGGAAATCAATAACAATAAAAGGGGAGGGACGTTGCAGTATGTGTGTGTATCTGTCTGTATGTATTGACCTGCTGCTTAGCCTATTTTTTCAACAAAAACAATAATTAATTCAAATTAACACAACTTGATCACTTACTGTTTAATAACAACATTATTGATTACTTAATTAAAATATCTAATTTCTCATTTACCTATTCACTTTGTTTAAAGCAAGTGATGGTGTTAAAGTTGAATTAAAATTAGAACGGTACTTTGCCATCGAAGGCAAAAAAGAATTGGAGGCTAGTCACAGCTTTCACCCAATCAGAGATTGACGGTTTTTATGGCAACAGGAATGACATTTTTCAAAACATTTGTCATCCTGCTGTTTATATTTTTACTCTCTAGTTTCTAACCAGTGACGTCTCTAAGAAAATAGTAAATAGAAATATTCATAAAAATAACTAAATGGAAATAGTGATAAACAAATTAAATACTAACAATAGTGATAAAAACAACCAAACACTAATTTAAAATAGTGATAAATATTTTACATGCAAGAAAGAAATTTATATTTTCGTTTCGAAAGATAATGTTTAGTAGTCTAAAATATTTAATAGTATCGGGGTAAATAAATTATTAGCCTAATAACGTGCGCTTACAGTCTCAAACCAGGACCCCAATGCTACCAATACGAGTACCTTTATATTTATAGTCATAACCCATTCTACAAGTCTTATAATTATGTTTAACCTTTTAAATTGTTTTTAATCAATGTGTTTCTTTGTAAATTTAAAATTAAAATCACCTCTAATTTTGCCTTTCTATTTTTAAACTTCCAATTTTCAGACTTTCTGTTACATTTCAGAAGATCGCAATATTCGGAAACGTTAATTTTGGCAAAATAAAGGTTTTTGTCTCGTAGCCGAATTTAGTAATCTATCCCGGATATGCTTTTAGGCAGTCAAATTACGGCCTTCTAAGCTTTTGAGTTTTCCTTTCGGTCAAAAAATTATTACAAAATAATCTACTCCGCAAGTTGTTCGTCAAAGCAAATTCTTTGGACAAAAACAAAACTATATTTCACGGTAAACCATATTTCTCGGCCAATCCCTTGGCGCGGTCTCACCCTCGCGCTCTCCCTACCGACACATAGCTTAAAAGCTAACCCGACAATACGCGAAAATAACCAGCCCTCCAAAAGGTGTGTCTACTATTTGATAGGTTAGCTTTAAACCCCGCCCCTCGCACCGCAAGGGTGGCGCACCTGACTGTTCCCAGCATCCCTTGTATAAAGATAGACAGGCTGACTACTGACACATTACATTGTTACGGCCGACAGGGGAGGCGGCTAGTCGGCGGTTTTCGGATTTTTGACTTGTACAAGGTGAGTTAAATGTAAAAAATTATATTGTTTTGAATTTTAAGTGTTTTTTGTTGTCTAATATATTTTAGGTGTTTGTTAAAAAAAAGTATTACAGTATCCAAACTATACTGATATATTTTCTAGTACATTTTTATACAATACCTACCCAAAAAGTAAATAAAAGAATATTTTTGAAATATTATTCTTTAAAGATATTTCAATAATAAAATTATTATAAAATACAGTATAAGAATATTTTTTTAAATACATAAAAATAATAATAAATGAATATTATATATATATAAAATAAATTAAAAATATTTCAAAAACAAGAATACTTTTAATGAATATATTTTGAGTATTCTTGTTTTTGAAATATTTTTAATTTATTAACTATATTACAAGAAAACATATCACCATATTTAATATATATATATATATATATATATATATATATATATAGGCTATAGAACAATACTCTTGAATATTATTTGGTGTGATTAAGGGTTTGGATAATTTACAAAAACTTGTTTCAATTTACAATATCGAGGGAAAACGTAGTACATTAGATTCATAATATTAAATCCGGAAGTAAAAGGAAAAAAATTTAAAAAAGTTGAAAAATCTTTGTAGAACTGACATGTTAATTTAATGGTTATAAACATTAAGGAGACTTATTAATCATTCAATAAATATTGTAAACAATCTTATCAACGATTTACTTACCTTAACAGCTAGTTGTTTGCTTACCTTTAAAGGTATATATTAACTTGATCGGTTTAGTATTTACTTACTTTAAAAGTTATACATCAACCCTAACTGTTCGTATTAACTTTAACAGTTATTCACTAAAACGTTATTTATGAAGGTTATCAGTTATTAATAACCTTAAAAAACGTTATTATATGGTCATTATTATTTGGTAATTCTTCTGTAACTACTACTCTTAATAAAGCACTTTTCCTGTTCCGTTTCTGAGTAATAAAAATACAGTTATGCTACTTTATTTGAGGGGATTACGTTCCCCAAACTTACCGCCAATACTCAAACCTACTGTATGTAGAAAGGAGAGGGTTACGTTCCACATGAAAAATGTTAAAACTAATCACAACTATTCTGTACACTTATAATACAGTATGGTATATTTACGTACTACACAAATACATACAGATTTTTATTGATTATTAACGTGTTTTTTTTCAATCAGAAAACACGGAAATTCTATTAAATACGCTCACTCCCACACACCTACACACGTATTCTTTATTGTTTAATACTATCCTTTAAATTTTGTAATAACTAATTTTAGGCAAATAATATTTTAAAAACTGTTAATTGGATTTTTTTTAAACTTTTAATTTTACTTCTTGCCCGATTTTTTTTCTAGTTATTTTTTATGCGATAGTGCTAGTATACAGCGATAGTTCTTCTTCCAGCTCTCGATTTAAATATAATGTGTATTATAAACTGGTACCAATTTCATTAACGTATTTCCCGGAACATAAATTTCACCGACATATTTTAATTACAACTTCGACGATACAGTTTTTTAATGATTTCTTCGTCTTTGTTATCCGAGATAGGCACAAGTTCGGTAATTAGTTCTTCCAGCTCTTCTTCCGTCAAATCTTGGTTGGCATTTTTCAAATGATTGTCGAGATCTCTCCAAATAATTCCAAAACTTGAGCAAGTCATTCTCCTAGTCACACTCATCCTCTGTTCTACCACTCGCTTAGCTTTCTTCTCTAACCTTCTAGAGAATTTCAGAGGAGTATCCAAACCTTCCTCTACTTTATACACCCAACCTTAACGGAACCGTCCTGTCCATACTTTTCCACCCAAGCCTTTTACTTTTAAACATTTGTCCTCGTGTTTTTTTCCTTGTGTTTTTTTCCAACGTAACCTTTTTACTTTCGTTACATAAATATTCTTCCATTCTGCAGAAGAACTTGCCATCTCCTATTAGCTTTTTAGTTTCCGTTCAAAGACTCTTCGCCTAAAAGTAAAGCGTTATTGAAAAGATTTATGGGGTTTAACTTACGCAGAATGTGGGTTAAAAGTCGTGTACTACAAGATAGGGAGAAGGAAGAATCACAGTCCCGAAAACTAAAGCGTTTTAAAAATATTTATGGGGTTAAACTTTATGGGACGCAAGATAAGAGTTAAGAGACATGTTATTCTCCAGATACTGCAAGGAGGAGGTATCATGGTCCTCAAGGACCTAAATAAATAGTTTGTTTCGGAGAGCGAATGAAGGCTAGTGATTAATGAGTAATGTCTGTGTTGCAGGAACATCGCGCTGGACCTCCAGAATGATTTGACCTTCATACTGAACCGGAGAATGGGAACAGGTAGGCTAACTTTACTTTACTCAAGCTTCAACGTAACCGCCCATGAACACAAGACATATTAGCCTCTGTATCAATAGAGGTCTTTACTCTGATTATCCACCATGCGTATCCTAATAGTTTCAGGTTAGGATTCTCAAGAACCGCGTTTTTTTTACTTTGTCCCACTGGATTTAATTTCCCAACAAAAACTTTTATTTGAAGAAGACCTCTTTTCTTTTCCTCCGCCAACTTCGATTACGGACACTTTATTCCACGCCCTTTGGGGTCACTTCCTTCCACGCACTTTGGGGTCACTTCCTTCCACGCACTTTGGGGTCCCTTCCTTCTGGCCCCTTGACAGACACTTTCATAAGAAATGACAGCCCACGTTTCACTTTCCTTCGCCCGCTTCCATCCATTTCCTTCCGACCACTTTACAAACACTTTCTTCTACCCACGTTTCCGCCAATTCCTTCAACCCGTTTCAAATGCACTTTTTTCCGACCTCTTTACAGGCACTTTCTTCCACCCGCTTTCCAGCTTCTTACTTCCCCCACTTCACAGATACTTTCTTCTGCCCATGTTTCAGACACTTACTTCTAACTATTTTTCACCCACTTCCTACTGGCCACTTTCGTTCACCGACATTGCAGCCACATCCTTCCACTCAAGTTACAGATACATTCTTCTGCCCTCTTTGTAACCACATTCTTACGCCCACTTTGCAGTTACTTCCTGTTCACCACTTTACAACCTCTTCCTTCCTCGTTTTCACCAATTTCTTCAACCCACTTCAAATCTACTTTTTCCCGACCACTTCCATCTAGCTCTTCCAGGCACTTCCTTCAGTTCAAGTTGCAGATACATTATTCTGCCCTCTTTGCAGCCACTTTCGTATACCCACTTTTGAGCCTCTTCCTTACTCCCACTTTGATAGATACTTCCTGTCGCACACCCTACAATAACTTTCTTTTACTCCAGTGTCAAACACTTTTTCTCGCCACTTTGTAGCCACATTTTTCTTGTTGCTTCCGGAAGCTCTGTTCTTCTCTGAAATAGTAGTGTTCCAGGATGTCTTCGTTCTTTATCTAATTCCATAAACCCGTTTAGCTTTAGGATTCGGATGCTAACGATCAATATCACGCTTTTTACAATCTACTTTGCGGCTATTACTCACGTTCGTACAGCTTTCGCCCACTATATCGCTTGGACTCACTCTTCCCAGACCTGAAACATCACTCGGGTCTTTTCACTGTAACCTTTAGTAAAACATCTTTCACCCTTAACCAATTCGAGCTCTTGACAAATGCTCACTTAATGTTATATAATTATAATTTAACTTTATAAGATCATTTATGATAATTTTAATTTTTGCATTAGTTACAAATTATAGTTTTGCATAAAAGATGTACAAAAAATTAAATTTTTAAAATGCTCGAAGCACATGAATGAATCACAGGACTTTGCCTTATGACACCCGAAAAACTGATATATAATTAATTATATAAATAAAGACTATATTACCAATAAATCTGAATGCGATTATATACTTTAAATGTCTAATTGTTTTCGTAGCATTATCGTACGCGTTCGGAGAATCTCCGTTACAGAAATGTGTAACGCCGCAGAAATGTGTATATTAGCAGCAACACACACTTGGTTTTCGACAATGAAGGCTATCCGTAAAGCGACAATAACTTCATAGGTCAGGCAATGTTATTCAAATTAATATCAACACCAGCTTTTACAACACAAATCAAACAATTTAAAAAAATACCGCTCCGTTACTTTACAAAAAGGAGATTATGTTCAGCTTAAATTTTAATATATTTATGGGGACAAAATAGAAGCACAAAGAACAAAGCTGAAAAACTCTCTACAAACCATAGAATTTTGAAAAACCTAATTAAAATTCTGCAAAGACTTCAAGACCAAACTAATAAATTGTTACAATTTGAAATGTCTGCACGTTTCTGCAGTGATCGATATAAATATGGTGAGTACAATGAACCTCTGTTGATGTACTAACTGCAAAAAATGTGACATTGCTAGGAAAGGCAAAGAATACTGTATTACACGTAATGTTACTTTATACACATTACCATACAAACACTTACCTTTTATATAAATGATGATGTTTTTTTGGAAAATGTCTTTCTCATCTCAGACCGTTAACATTTTGCAGAAAATTTCATCCGTTTCAGTAGGTATGTCCCTTTATCAACTCAAACTGTAACTATAGGAATACATCTTCTGTAACGGCTGTCTACATTTATACAAAAAGTAAGTGCTACTATATGTCCGTATACTTGAACTAAGTTGGAGATATTTGTTAATGTGTCTATATATCCCAAGTTGAAGATGGAAGAAAATAATATCCCTTACAATTTGCTAATGGTAGAAAATGTTTTAAATTATTTAAAAAGTATTTCTTTCGGATTTATATTACAAAATATAATAGTTCTTAAACTCTTTTTGTATTTAAAAAATAGTTTTTTTTTTTAGTTATAAGCGATTACAAGTTTTTAAAAACTGAGGAAAGAATGCCCAATTGTATTTTCACATTTTGAAAATATTCAGAAAATTACAGTATTATAAAAAAACAGACATTTATTTCTAACGTCTTCAATGACTAACTTTTTCCAAAATTCTCAGGAAACCCTAAATAACCTTTTTGTAACATTTATAACGAAAGCTCGCTGCAATTGGTTTTTAATTTACTATTAAGGAAAAAGCCCTTCTGAAAGTTGTTTTTACCTCTCAGAATGTTTTTGAACGATGTAGACTGTATTACTAAGCATCGAGCTTTTTTTCATTTTTGCTACTCAAGTATAATTACGAAATTTCACAATCGCTCTAGTTATCTCTACGCTATAGGTTAGGTTAATACAAGTGATTACTAAAAACTCCGGAACAAACGGACTCAAGGCGTATAGTGCGTGAGGTTTAACGGTGTCCCTCGTTCTACTCTAACATTTGACTGCTAGCGTAACTGAAAACATTACATAATACATATATCGTCTCTTTCGTAATCGCGTCTCTTTCTTTGCAGAAGCAGAGCAACACATTTAAAGACCATGTCTACATCAAACTATCACAGTATTATCATTTAGTTAATTACAGCTGTTTACAATATAAACACGACACTGATGTTTTCTGAAGTGTTGGGTTTTGACCATGCACTGCAGCCCAGTCCAGCCTAGCGACTGGTCAAGATCTCAGCCAGGATCAAGATCTCAAGGTCAGAGACACGGTTAAACCTCACGCACTATACTCATAGACACCTTACACCTACGCTGCTTAGTATCTGCTTGTATCAGGACAAGTGTGTAAAAGAATTTAGCTGTGTGTTGGAAAAATTATTCACAGCTCGGAAAACCGCCTTCATGATACTTCACAGAGGTTCTAAAATATTTCAATTGATTTTTATTACCGTTTACGTTGTTTTTTTAATTTATGTTTTTAAATAAACAATCTTTGAAAGTAGGCTTTAAAACAAGGAGCAAAAGTATTTCTGTTTTAAAATTATATCTTTGAATCTATGATAACTAAAGAAATAAGCGGTTTACTAAATCATTACGAATGACGTAATTATATTTACCCAAAGTATTAGAAACAACCGTTTTAAAAACGTTTTCTATAGTTGTTAACAAAATTGTAAATGATGTTGTTGATAAAAATTACAATTTCTCGTCAAAGACTGCTTTGGGTGAATGAACCGGGTCGGTCAAGATAAACAAACTGAAACACTCAGGGTACGAACAAACAAGTCTATAACGATGAATGAGGTTAAGCAGACAAGTAAATTCAGACAAATATTATTAAAATAAAATCTAAATTTAAAAAACATAACACCACTAAATTAAAATTATATTAAAGCAATATTGATTATTAAAAGCTATAGATATTACATCAAATTTAATTGTATACGGTATCAAAATATAATTGAATTTAATTCATTTAATAAAACTATTATAAATATTATAACTAAATAAATTGATAGAATAAATATTATAACTAAATAAATTGATAGAATAAATATTATAACTAAATAAATTGATAGAATAAATATTATAACTAAATAAATTGATAGAATAAATATTATAACTAAATAAATTGATAGAATAAATATTATAACTAAATAAATTGATAGAATAAATATTATAATTAAATAAATTGATAGAATAAATATTATAACTAAATTAAATTAATAACAAAATAATATTAAAATTAAATCGGGTTTTAAACTACAATAAAGTTACACATTAAACTACATTAAAGCTACAACAATATTTCATTTAAATTGACTTACATATTATTCTAATTTTAAAATTAAAGTCGTCTACACATCTGCAGAGCAGTTAAATGAGTGTAGTGTTAAATATAACAAACTCTGTATCGCACATCTAAAGACAAGTCCTAGGTTAATAGGCGTCTAGTCAGTAAATTGCTTGCAGCTTGGGATAAACAGGGCTTAGAAACTGAACAAAAATAAGAAACTTCGATATAACACGAAGCAAAAAAATACCCTTAACCAAAGATATTGATACGTAACGCTATACAGTATTGAACACTTTTCGAACGGATGTTTGTTTAACTTTGCCGAAGTACCTTTATATATCCCAGGCAAAAATTTAATATTTTTTGCCTCTCTTCATCTCTGATACACCTTTCATCCCTGGTGGTGAGTATACACCTCTCTTCATCCCTGGTGGTGGGTAGACACTACACTTCATTACTGGTGGTAGATAGACACCACCCTTAACCTCTAGTGGCAGACACCACATTTCATCCCTGGTGGTAGACATCATCCTTAATCCTTGGTGGTGGGTAGACACCACCCTTTATCTCTGGTGGTAGATAGACACCACTCTTCATTCCTGGTAGTGAGTAGACACCACCCTTCGTCCCTGTTGGTGAGTAGACACCTCTCTTCATCCCTAGTGGTAGTTAAACACCTAACGTCATCCCTAGTGGTTAGTAGACACCATCCTGGTGGTAAGGAGACACCACTCTTCATTCCTGATGGTGGGTAGGCACCTAACTTTATCCCTGGCGGTAGGTAGACAGCTCTCTTCATCCCTGGTTGTAGATAGACGCCACCCTTCATTCCTGGTGTGGAGTAGACCCCTTTCTCCATTCCTGGTAGTGAGTAGACACCTCTCTTCATTTCTAGTAGTGGGTAGACACCACTCTTCAATACTAGTGGTAAATGTATTATTAAATGTAAAGGTGTAGACACCACCCTTCATCTCTGGTGGTGGATAGATACTACCCTTCATTCCTAATGGTGGGTAGACCACTCCCTTCATCTCTTTTAGTAGACATCTCACTTAATCCCTGGGGTGGGTAGACACCGCCTTTCATCCCTGGTGATAGACAACATCCTTTTTCAATGGTGGTGGGTAGACACCTTTGTTCAATCCTGGTGATGAGTAGACACCTTTCTTTATCTCTGGTGGTGTTATACATCACCGTTCATCCTTGGTGGTGGGCAGACACCACCATTTATCCCTGGTGGCTTGTAGATATCACCCTTCATCCCTAGTGGTGGGCAGACACCACCCTTCATCCCTGGTGGTGAACAGACACCACCCTTCATCTCTGGTGGTGGGTAGAACCCTTTTCATCCCTGGTGCTGAGTAGACACTTTTTATCCCTGATGGTGGGTAGACACCGCCCTTTATCCCTGGTGGTAGTAGGTCTTGCCTAATACCTGGTAGATTGTAGGCACCAGACTTTGGTGGTGCACTTGACCTTTGGTAGCGTGTACCCTTCTTCATGGCTGGTAGACAGTAGAAATATCTTTTTATAGCGGGTGGTGGAGTTTATACCGATTGAGAACAGGTCTATTTTAGGTGAGTGACCCTGTCCTCTCAATGAAACAATTCCCTCTTATTCTCAGATTTTAGGTATAAATATGTTCTAATTACATTATCCACACTTCCTTTTCAACGTTAATGGTTAGACACTTCTTTAGGATCTTGATAAAAAGTCGGCCTACCGGAAGCTCGAGTCCTTGCATAGTTCCTAACCTAACCCTGCTTATATTCACAATTCTGTCTTGTCTAGGCTATTCCCGTTAAAAGTACAACATATAACTTTAATTAATAAAATTCTAAATATTAGTAACAAATAAAATCACTTGGTAGAGTAGGTTTTACCGAGTTCGACTCTCCGCGCCTAATTTCCTCAACTGAAGTCATCTTGCCCCATTCTATTTAGTTCCGATATTATATTCCCTATTGCCTCATGGCTCATGAATAAGCCAAAATAGTTTATATATTTCATATATTTTGAAGTATATTACAACTCATTGACTCGGTTATCAACATAACTTATTATTACATAGTAGTTAAATAGTAATCAGTTCCTAACTTTTATTTCTCTACCACGCTAACGAGTGATAATCCTTAATTACGAAAATCCGTTCAGTTATTTTTACTACGCTCGTACAATATCAGCGTGATTTTTAAAAAACTTTTAAATTAATTTTTCTATAGGTATTTTATATAAGTACTTGTTTTTAAATAAACTTACTTTTTACAATGATATAGTCATATTTATGGAAATAAATATATATATATATATATATATATATATTTATGGAAATAAATAAATATATATATATATATATATATATATATATATAATAATATGTAAAAAATAATAATAATATATTATATATAAATCTATATCATCATATTTATAGAAATTATTGTATATGAATATATTAATACTCGTATATAAAATTATATATATATATAAATATATCTTATCATGTTAATGGAAATTAATATACGTAAAAACAATGAATAAAATTTATAAATTTACACTGTATAACGGTGTATAAAATAGTAATATAAAAAAATATTTCATCAATTTTTTTGATAATGAATACATATAAATGAAATAATATATAAATGAATACTGTATTTAAATAGTCCAAATTTATATTTCGTGGTATTATATAAAATAAATATACTAACGTATAAAATAATAATAGTAAAATAATATTTCAATATATATATATATATATATATATATATATATATATATATATATATATATATATATATATATATATATGGTCATATATATTTTATAACAATGTAACTTATTTTTAATTTATGATTTTTAAATTGTAACATATTAATACTTTAGTAACTCCTGTTGCTTTAATACGAAATGTATTCAAATATATATATATATATATTTATGTATATGTATGTATATATATATATATATATATATATATATATATATATGAAAACTTGAGGTCTTTTCTGTATTATTTTTAAAAAATCATTATTATTATATTGCTTAGTGGTGATCATGGTTAAATATTATATATCTATACACTCCATTCTCATAACTAATAAATAGGGCACTGGGTATGAAATTTAGAGTCTCAGTTTGTATTGAATCCGCGCATCTCTAAAGAGATCAAAAAAATAATGCCAAATATATCTATACACTCCATTCTCATAACTATTAAATAGGGCACTGGGTAGGACACTCCATTCTCATAACTAATTAATAGGGCGCTGGGTAGGCAATTCAGAGTCTCAGTTTGTATTAGATTCGCGCACCTGTAAAGAAATCTTTAAAAAATGCCAAAGTCTAAGTAACTATAAAACTAAATGACGCAATGAAAAATTAGTAATTAATTTTGATGGAATTAACTCGCCGAAAATGTAATCACAGTATTTGAACAACTTTTTGTATTATGACGGATTTTTATACAAGTCTGTTATCATCACTGTCTGTACAGTAAACAGGATTGGATCATATAAGTGAAATTCAAACTGTATTTATTGTACGTCTCAGAATTTTCTATCATAAACCAAATTAGTTGTACTTGTTAATATTTGCTATACAATACATTGTAAATTTTTGTTCTGGCTTAGAGAAGATATACGAGTACTAGTGTCGCTAAATGTATTTACTAGGCGCTATAGAAAACAGGAGACGTATACTTCAAACCATAAAATGTTTGCTAAAATTATTCGTTTTCGGAATAATCTGATTGTTGCCGGATAACTGATCAGCACATCTACTTGCTCTCCGTAGCGCCACTACTAACTACAAAGTAAATTTCTTTACGTGAATCTTATTTCTTTTAAAAATTAACACTTTTAAATAAACAGGAAAGTGAATTTAAAAGTTTGTATATATTTTTATAATAAAAAAACTAGTAGCATAAGAATAATGGATTCGTTTTTAAGAGCGAGGGGTTAAGCAACAAGCGGTGATGTCATCTGATCCCAGCTAAGCGGATTCTGGGTTCTTTTCTTGTTAAACAAAGGTTCCGTCTGCTGGAGTAACCTTAATCCTTTACTTCTTTAAGCAAATTTAACTCCACGCCTGCAAAAACATGACTGACGCCGTTGTGATAAACTTCCTTCTTCCAAGTGTACATATTCGCTTTATTTTTTAAGTGAAAACTTTTAGCGACGAATGCAAAAACGTATTGAATGGACATAAGCATACAACTTCGCGTCACTATAATTTCCGTTAGCTTAGCTCATAAGCTACCTCAATATAAATTAATGACAATGTATGATATCATGCAACAGCTGATTTTATGCTGTACGTTCTGTTATAAGACAACTTCTTCAACACTTAGGTTATTTACATTATTTATTGAACATATTTATGTAAATAAGTTGACACTAAATAGTTTTAATCAGTTAATATATGTTTTTATTTAAATTTTGATAAATTTCAACACAAATAATTCAATATAACGATACTAATAAGTTATGTGTTTGTAATCCAATTTTTGAGATGTAAACAAAAAATTCTTAGGCGCGTCTAATACTTTTTACGAACTGATTTCATTTGAATTTATTTTGAAAACTTATTAGAATTAGATTTATTTTACAGTAAATATCTAGTAAATGTTTTTATAAATAATATGTTATAAGAAAAATAAGATTTAAAATTAAATGAAAAATTTATAAATTCATATTTTTGGCGTTTTTTGAAAATTTTGCAAAACTATTAGCTCGAATTTGTTATGTATAGTTCAAATTTTGGTGTTGAGTGTAAAAGTTCTGTATTAATATTTATTATAAAAATAATCTTCATATAATCTTATATTTTAATTACAATCTTTGAAAGGTTTGCCAAACTATTAACTCTAGTTTGTTATTTGTAGATCAAATTTTGGTGTTGAGTGTAAACGTTCTGTATTAATATTTATTATAAAAATAATCTTCATATAATCTTATATTTTAATTACAATCTTTGAAAGGTTTGCCAAACTATTAACTCTAGTTTGTTATTTGTAGATCAAATTTTGGTATTAAATGTAAAAACTCTGTATTATTGTTTCTTATATTATAACAATTGTTTAGTTAATTTCTAATTACGAAAAATTTAATGTTTTTCTCAATTGAAAACTTTTGTAGACGTGTTCACTTCCGTATAAACGTTTTCACAACTGTCGCCACTCCCCCTAGTGCCACAACCTAACTTTTTTGTACGTTAGAAGCAATCTCAAAAAGGAAGCAATTTAAATTTTACATTAGAGAAAACAAGGTTGATAAAAAAGTTTATAAACACTATATCAACCATATTTCCGTTCTTAAAAAGAACTTATAAAGGAGCTCTAAATAAACCTCAATTTATTTTATTTTATATAATTTATTGTATATATAACCTATTTATATATTTTTTTTGACAAGCTAGAATATTTGTGACAATAAAACTGTATTATATTGAAACTTGAGTAAATTCTATTTGTTTTATTATTATATTCTCGTATATATATTATGTTAATTTTTATTTTAATATAGGGTATTTTAACCTTATTTTCCATAAACATTTTCTACAAAGAACTCACTATTTTTGAAAAACCTACTATTTTTGAAAAACATATAAATATGTTACAGTGAAATCCTTTATATTGGTCAATCATAGATTTTATACAAGTAAAGGTTGCCATATACCAATATGAATTTGTAAATGTAAAGATTTTATCAATAAGAGACGATTTTTCGTTAGAGATTATATTATGGTAAAGGTTCGGTTTTACCAATAACATCCAGTAAACGTTGATTCTGGTAGTAAAACGATGAGAATTTTTATTATTATTATTTTTTTTTGCTGGCAAAGATTAAAGGCTACGTTAGATTATGTTAGGTAACATTTACTGTGTTTCTAAGGTAAAACCTAAAATTTACCGAGCGTATAACGGTAAAAGTTCGAAACGAACGATAATCACAGAAGAGTTCGGACTATTAGCATTAAAAGTTGGAGAAATCTTATTATTTAATAGAAATTGTTTAAATTTAACAATATACAGCTTTTAAATAGTAATATATATATATATATATATACATTACAGGCTTACGGCGCCGGATAGGCAATTAAATATCGTTGTAACCGTGTAACTGGCAAACCATGAACCTGAACCGGAAATAAACTAAAGAAAATAATTTGAAAAATGTAAAAGTATTAAGAGAAACTGAGTTAAAGCAGAAAGATTGCATAAACGTCAATATTTCACCACTGCATTCTATAAATATTCGCTCTGGCCATGCATCCAGTGATGTATATGATACTATACTGGAAGTGAGAATGGCAACAGAAAAACTCCGATGTCAAAGTCTGTGTGACTATAGGCCAATAAGGGGTGTGTAAAGGTCAGATTGCACTACCTGGACCAAACTAATCAGAGTCATGCAGAAGGTTCTACTGGTCCCGAGTAGTTCTGAAAAAGCGTTCAAAGTAGTAGTCTCTGGTTTGAGTTCAACTCGTCCCAGGGGTGGGTAGGTCACCAGCCCTGGCTTACAGAAAGGTTCTTAGACTGGTACCACGTAGCCCCAAGCTCCCTGTTTGGATCTGATGAAAGTCACCTGGGCAGGGGTCAGGAGTTTAAGATTGGATTTTTTGTGGGCTTGGTCTTGAACTAGAAACATGTTGTTCTTCTTAGTGTAAGAGTCGATTGGTAATCGTAAGGAACCAGAACAGCCGGCTGTTTTCAGTCGAAAAACATACTAATAATTATTTCCAATTTAATTCCGTAAGGATTCATTCTCTCATTGCCGTAATCGTAAACACGATATATGAATATCACTTTATAAGTTATCTTATACACCCTCCACAATCTAAGATTTTCTATTATTAATCTAATAGTATTACTAAAGTAATTATTTATATTTGTATTACGATGTTTGTTTTTGCCAGTGCATTTTGCTCTGTGCGTTGGTATTTAATGTGAACGCTTTTGCTATGGCCGACGGCACAGTGGTGATGGAAGCCAAGTGACAAGTTAATGTAACTCTGGAGAAAGCTCCGGGCACTTGAGGAAATATTTGCGGCGAGGAAGGGAGAGCAGACTTAATGCTATAAACCTTTGATTCCCTCTTCCCTTCCTATGGTTTAGCTACTTTGCAACTAAAATCAATATCTTAAAGTATACTGGCTATATCTCCGAATCGCATGGCATGACGGTCAAGTAAATATACCAGATCATACTCCGAGTAAAAAAAGAATTGTCCCTCTATATCACTCTTCTTATTTGTATCTCAGTTCCCCTTCTCTCTGTTCTCTGTCTCTCAATCTCTCTCTTCCTTTCTCTCTCTTTCAATCGTAGTCTCTGTATCTCTATTGCTCTTACTCTCTTTCTCTCTCTCTCTCTCTCTCTTACTGTCTGCCTGTTTCTTTTTCCTTTCTCCCTCTCACTCTCTTTCTTTCTCTCCCTCTCAACCCCCTCTTGACTCCCTGCATCTCAATCATCTCTCTCTTTCTCCTTCTCGTTTTTCTTTGACTCTCTCTGTCACTCTTTTATCTCTCTCTCTCTCTCTCTCTCTCTCTCTCTCTCTCTCTCTGTCTCTCTCACCTTCTCAGTACTCAATCCCCCTTCCTCTCTGTTCTGTATCTATCAATATCTCTCTTTCAATCTCACTTTTCTCTCAACCTCACTCTCTTTCTTTGTCTGTTCCTTCCTTCTCTATCATTCTCTCTCTCATTCTTTCTCTCTCTCTCTCTCTCTCTCTCTCTTGGTCTTTCTCTCTATTTCTCTCTTCCTCTTACAATCTTAAGCCCCGTTCTAGCTCCGTGGCTCTCAATCATATTTCTCTCTCTCTGTCTCTCTTTCAATCCCTTTACAGCACGAAACTAAACAAGATCATCTTGTGTTTGATTAATAGGCGCAGCTGAATCAGTGATGTTTATTGTCACAGACTAAAAGACTGATGAGATTGGTGCAAGACAGTGATGTTTGCTTTGTCGTTTCAGGTGATCGACTCCTGGACATCCCATGCAAAGTGTGCGGCGACCGAAGTTCCGGTAAACATTACGGTATCTACAGTTGCGACGGTAAGTATTCACACTAGATCAAACCACAAATAACTGTCACTAATATAAGCACACTACATAAATCCTTTGTAAGATGCCACACCAGTTGTCATAATTATGAATAGTATTCCTAAGGAGTTGCAATGGGGCAGATTATTTAATTAATAGTATTTCTGAGGCGATGCAATGGGGCAGATTATTTAATTAATAGTATTTCTAAAGCGATGCAATGGGGCAGATTATTAAACTAATAGTATTTCTGAGGCGATGCAATGGGGCAGATTATTTAATTAATAGTATTTCTAAGGCTATGCAATGGGGCAGATTATTGAACTAATATTATTTCTAAGGCGATGCAATGGGGCAGATTATTTAATTAATAGTATTTCTAAAGCGATGCAATGGGGCAGATTATTAAACTAATAGTATTTCTGAGGCGATGCAATGGGGCAGATTATTTAATTAATAGTATTTCTAAGGCTATGCAATGGGGCAGATTATTGAACTAATATTATTTCTAAGGCGATGCAATGGGGCAGATTATTTAATTAATAGTATTTCTAAGGCTATGCAATGGGGCAGATTATTGAACTAATATTATTTCTAAGGCGATGCAATGGGGCAGATTATTGAACTAATATTATTTCTAAGGCGATGCAATGGGGCAGATTATTTAATTAATAGTATTTCTAAGACTATGCAATGGGGCAGATTATTGAACTAATATTATTTCTAAGGCGATGCAATGGGGCAGATTATTGAACTAATATTATTTCTAAGGTGATGCAATGGGGCAGATTATTTAATTAATAGTATTTCTAAGGCGATGCAATGGGGCAGATTATTTAATTAATAGTGTTTCTGAGGCGATGCAATGGGGCAGGTTATTGAATCAATAGTATTTCTAAGGCGATGCAATGGGACAGATTATTTAATTTAGCCATGGACCTAGGGCCTAGTATAGCGAACGCAAAAACGAAATATCCTTTAAAAGTAGGTGCAATGAATAATATATTTCGGTCCATTTGCAAACCAATGCTTGTAAAGCTCTCTCTAACATCCCTAATAGCATGACGGAAAGAGAGAGGTTAAGATAGCCAAAGAGTTTATTGTCTAATAATAGGGAGTTTTGTCATGAGGACAGTTGAAAGCAGAGAAGCAACGATGGAGTTTTAAGGCACCCTTAGAGAGATTACAAACAATTTTTTATAATCTTACTAGAAAAAATGTTTTTAAATAAGTCAGTTATGTAAAGAATTTTAATTTAATAGTTAGTTTTAAAGATAGTTTAAAATTGAAATATTATAACGTCAAGATGGTTTTCTAAAATAAAAACAAGTTAACGGTAAAATGAAAGCAGTTAATAACATGCGTAAAGAATGTTCGTAAGACTTTAATGTGCGAAACTCGTTAGGTTATGGCCACATATTAGAGTAGCCAAACTTACAAAGAGCATCTAAATGTGCTAGCTGTACCAATGGGTGAGTTGCTGTAACCGAGGATGAAGGTTTTATAGAACTTTCACAAAACGTCTCGCACACTCACTATTTCTTTATAGAATAGTTTGTAATTGGAGGAAATGAATATTTAACTAACTTGAGACGTTGTCATTCCTTGCAAAGCGTGGCATTCCTTGTTAAAACCTTATGTAGTAAATAATTATTATAATTTTTTTTAAAGTAAATTATTACTAAGGTCATGAAAGAAACATTTTATTATTGTTTGCTTATTACGAGTTTGTTTGTGTATGTTTTTCGTTTCATTCATGTTTAACCTTATAGCACTATTCATGACATTTTGTGGTAACCATGGCACAAGTTCCCACTAGAGCCCCAAATTTTTATAATTTATTTATTGAATAAATATTTGATAAAACTGCATTAACATCAATTGTCACCCACTAACGGTTTTTAAAAAATGTAACTGAACTTGATTGGCTGAATAAAAACGTGTTTTACGAATGAAACATGTGTACATGATATATGTCAGGAGAGTGTTAACTAATAGGCAGAATTTAATAGAAAAAAATAAAATTTGAAGATTTTTAAACGTTCTAAATACAACTAACATTTTCCAATTCGTATGCACCAACAGATGGGTATTTGAGTTTTACTGCAGAACACATACCTGCTTATGAAAGATTTCATGTAACATATTGCGACAGTACAAAACTAACTTTGCTATTCCCCATTAGGTCATTTTGCTACTGCAACGATCTCATACTATTTCTTCACAAAATGTAAACTAGCGTCTAAGATAGTGGCAACGAAAACCTTATAATGTATAACCGTATAATGTTAACAACGTATTCCACCTTCACGAAATGAAAGCTATTTTATCTACCTATCTATTTATTAAGCGTAAGAAAGCCTTGTTTACCTTTGTTGCTTTCTTCCGAAAACTACTTTACATTCAACTTTAAAAATTACGAAAATACTGAAATAGTCGACTTTATACAAATGGAAACGTTAAATTCAGGATACAAATTTTTAATTTGCTAGTTTTTTGGACAATTTTATAATAATTTCAAATTTAAATACGGATATTTAAATGTTTTTAATGATAGTTTTCAAACTAAACAAATTAACTATAAAGTAAGAAATGTTAAGGAATTCAACCTATACAGAAGGCATTGGAGTCCTCAGTAACTTCATTTGACAATGGCCGTATGTTTCAGGAGAGCTTCTAAACGAGCTATCTATGGCTAATATCCAAGGGAGATTCGCTATAGAAGAGATGAAGTTTTTAACGAACGTTAAAAAAAAAGTCTCTTATATACTCAATATTTCATTATACAGTTGTATTTTGATCAAATGAAATGTTTACGTTTCCTTTAAAACCTTGTAATTTCTCGAAAGCCTATAAGCTGACTTTCTACATAAAGTCCTTAAAGCTATTCAATCTAATGTTCATTTACGCATTTAATTTTGAATGTATTTAAATTAGAACCATATTTAATTTAATCATTTTGTTAACATGTATCTAATTTTAAGCATAAAACAACATAAGCTCCACAAATTTGAATTAACGTTAGCCCCTAGTCTCCCCGGAGTATCCAATCCCCTTCCAAAGAATCTAGGCAGATACAGCAGTCGCCCTGCTATTTGAAGAGATTCATTAGCATTTAAATGTACAAAATACTCTCTAGTACAGTAATCATTATAATTTAGTTTACTTTAATTACAGTTTAGTTTTTGAATAGGAGACTTAAAACAGGGGCTTTACACAAAATATTGAGTAGACAGTATTCCTTTAAACTATTCAAAGAAACCTTACCACAGAATTTGTCAGGTCAAGATGAAAAAGGAATAGCATGTAAAGTATTGCCCTACCTTTATAATAAAACAATTTATATCTTTAACTCAAATAAAGGTACGAAATTAAAAATTTGCAGGATTGCTAGACCAACTAGATCCTGTTTAGCAACTCACAGATTAAACCCTCAAAGACCGTTTCGCTAACCCTGCTTCAACACTCTGTGTAACAACAACTCACATATAAACACTTGAGATAACTTTGCTTTGAAAACTAAAGACTGCTCTACAAAAACTTAAACATATACTCAAGTCCTTTCCACTAGCCTTCTTCAATACGCTATACAAACTCTCCTCTACAACAACACACTGATAAACACTCAAGTCCGTTTCTCTACCCCTGCTTTAATACTCTAAATACAGCCTGTTCTACAACTCACAGATAAACATATAAGTATGTTCATCTACAACTTCTTCAACACTTTATGCAAAGTTTGCTCTATTACAACTCACAGGATAATCACTCAAGTCCGTATCGCTACCTCTGCTTTAATACTCTATAAACAGTCTGTTTTACAAATCACAGATAAACATATAAGTACGTTCATCTACAACTTCTTCAACACTTTATGCAAAGTTTGCTCTACAACAACTCACGGATAATCACCAAGTCCGTTTCTCTACCCCTGCTTTAATACTCTATATACAGTCTGCTCTACAACTCACAGATAAACATATAAGTATGTTCATCTACAACTTCTTCAACACTTTATGCAGAGTTTGCTCTACAACAACACACTGATATACACTCAAGTCCGTTTCTCTACCCCTGCTTTAATACTCTATATACAGTCTGTTCTACAACTCACAGATAAACATATAAGTATGTTCATCTACAACTTCTTTAACACTCTATTCAAAGTTTGCTCTACAACAACTCACGGATAATCACCAAGTCCGTTTCTCTACCCCTGCTTTAATACTCTATATACAGTCTGCTCTACAACTCACAGATAAACATATAAGTATGTTCATCTACAACTTCTTCAACACTTTATGCAGAGTTTGCTCTACAACAACACACTGATATACACTCAAGTCCGTTTCTCTACCCCTGTTTTAATACTCTATATACAGTCTGTTCTACAACTCACAGATAAACATATAAGTATGTTCATCTACAACTTCTTTAACACTCTATTCAAAGTTTGCTCTATAACAACTCACGGATAATCACTCAAGTCCATTTCGCTACCTCTGCTTTAATACTCTATATACAAAATCTGTCTGTTCTACAACTCACAGATATATATATAAGTACGCTCCTCTACAACTTCTTCAACACTCTATGCAAAGTTTGCTCTACAACACTCAAGTCAGTTTCTAAATACAGTCTGTTCTACAACTTACAGAATAACTCTTAAATCCGTTCTTCTACAGATTGCTTCAACACTATGCAAGGTTTTCTCTACAACTGGTAATTATATAGACGTGCGACTACCGCTATTTTCGTGAATTTGTTATTCTTTTCTTACGTATTTTTACGTCCTGAACACGAATTTGTTATTAGTTTCTGTCGCTGAGGTCTATTTAAGGTAAAATACGCTGATAAAGACTACGTTCGTCATTTTCTACTTACGGTTGCGTTAAATGCGAGAATTGGGTCCACCTGAGATTAAAATAGAAAATTGTTCTAAAACACGTCCTAGAACGATATGTACAAGAATTGTTTTTGTTTTACACTAAAAGTTATTTTGTTATCAATTTAAAGTTGGGTGAGGAATTAAGTGCGGAGGAGTAAGTTGTGCATCGTATTCGGAGTGACGTCACAACTGTAGTTAGTGTTTTAGGAATCTAAACTTTGGTAAATATACAGATTGCCAATCCTCGTCCTAAAGCTACATTGATAACTAATATTTTTGTTATTGCCACGGAAGGCTAATTTTATATAGTTTATCTATATTGAAATATACCTATGAAGTAGCCAGTCAGGATAGATTTGGTTGTAATTTTATACATTTAACCATAAAATTACAACCACATCTACCCTGACTGGACTCTTTATAGGTATATTTTATTATAGGTATATAGTAATGTATACGATTACAACCAAATCTATCATAACTGGAGACTTTATAAGTATATTTAAATTCGTATGCAGAAACCATACAAATTCAGCCAAAACGTTTCTCAAGTATTTACGCACGTAAATTATGAATGGAGGTGAATGGAGGTAAATTATGAACATAGCTTGACTTCACTGTATCACTCCGTGGACGTTGCACAAATTACTACGCCGCACTGAATTGTGTACCCAACTTTAAAATGATAAAAAAATAATTTACCGTGTAAAATTTTAAAAAATTCTTGTGCATACGTCCAAGGACTTGTTTTAGAACAATTTTCTATTTTAATCTTAGGTGGTCCCAACTCTCGCAGTTACCACAAAGGTAAGTAGAAAATGATGAACGCGTTCTTCTTCGGCGTATTTGGTCTTAAAAAGACCTCAGCGACAATAACTAATGTCACATTCGTGTTCAGGACGTAATACATAAGAATAGGGAAATAAATTGACGAAAATAGCGGTAGTCGCACGTCTATATAACTACCCAACTGACAGATACAAACTTAAGTCCTTTCCTCTACACCTGCTTTGATATTATAAATAGAGTCTGGTCTACAACATAGATAAACATTCAGGTTCGTTCCTCTACAACTATTTCTACACTCTACGCAAAGTTTACTCTACAACAACCCACAAATAAACAAGTAAGTGTTTTCTTCTCTATTCTTGGTTTAATGCTTTATCTATAGCCTGTCCCACAACTCACACACAAACATTCAATTCCTTTCCTCTACCACAACTTTAATACTATGTGCAAAGTTTGCTCTACGACTCACAGATAAACACTCAAGGTCTATCCTCTACCCCCTGTTTTAATACTTTATATAGAGCATGCTCTACAACTAACTCATAAACACTCTTAAAAACAAGTCTTTTCCTCCACCCTTACTTTAATACTCTGTGGAAAGTTTGCTTTAGAACTCACAGATAAAGACTCAAGTCGTTTCCTCTACCCTTGGTTTAGTACTCTATGCAAAGTTTGCTCTACAACAACTCACAGATAAAATAGCAATTTAACCTAGCCTTTACAGTCTTTGTAACCTTACACCTGACACTTCACTTAAAGCACCCTTAACCTGTATTTTTAATACTTCATAAAATCGTTTATATTTTTACTATTAAAGAGTAGGTCTGTGTAAAATTTGGTTATCTAGTGCAAAGTCATTCCTTTATGAAAAGGCAGTCTAACTGTGCAGGTTGTTCGGGTTTCTTCAAGAGGAGCATCCACAGGAACCGAGTGTATACCTGCAAGGCACAAGGGGACCTTAAGGGCCGCTGTCCTATAGACAAGACTCATCGAAACCAGTGCAGAGCGTGTCGCCTCAACAAGTGTTTCCAGTCGGATATGAACAAAGACGGTAAGTGTGTGAATGTGCTATTCTGTACGTACGTGTGTGATGTGTGTGTGTGTGTGTGCGCGCGCGTGCGCGTGTATGTCTTGCTTTACACGTAGGTGCCACATAGACAGGCGTTCTCTTAAATATGAAATGTGTACGATTTTTCAATGAAATAAATCAAATCCGTGACAATATTTATAACACTTTTAGGGATTTGTCAGTGTTGTTTTCTCGCCACCAACAATTGTCAAAAAATGATTGAATGCATATTACATAGCGAACACAAAGGCGTCCAGATGTATTTCATAGGCCGAGCGGCTATTGTGTCGCGAGTCTACGGTCCAATAAATACTGTAACAATAAAAATTCAATCAAACCCGCTCGAGATCGTCGTGTCGATTACAATAATCTCTCATTTCCGATAGGGTCAGATTAATCGATTATGGTTCGACGAGTGTTGGACATGTTTTCGATTTAACGGGGTTTTAATTTCGTTATGCGGTAGGAACTAACTAAAACAATTGAGGCCAGCCTATTTAAATGTAATGAATGAGGTAAATTTGAACAATTGCTTGTTGCCAGCTGCGGCGGTTTCCACTCGCTATAAACTGGCCGGCTTATTTAAACTCCTGCACAAAGGTATGTCACCTGTGGAGGAAATACAGACCTTACAGGCACAACACAAAAGGAAACGTATTCTTGATTATAATATTAATTCAACCATAGTTTTCTAAATAGGGCCATTCTCTTCAATTGATCACGTTCCTATCTATTTGATCACTACACTACATAGAGTATATTACTTTTTCTAAACCGTTTGTTGCCTTCTTACTAAAGGTTATTTTCGTATTTTATTTCATTTCTTCATAGTTTCATGATTCTATAATTTGTCACAAATATTCTGGATGTGAGAGGCTTGTCCTTTAGAATGGAGCAAGAACACTCCCAGACGTTTCAATTTTACCCAAAATTCCTACGGACTTACAGCGTACGTTTCAAATGGAGCCTGAATTCTCTTAAACGTACATGTCAGTTTCAATGAAGCATGACTCAATGGACTCTGACTTTTTACAGAGTTAGGGGCTATTTTTTAAAGAGCTCAAAAGCTTATATAATTAAAAATGTTTCAACGGAGCCCAAATGGGTGACATAACCATTCAACACATCTCTGGAGTCCGAATACTCCCAGACGAGCCGCCTACGCTTCAATGGAACAGCAATGCTCCCTGTGTCGCATAAAGTTGAATGAACTTCGAGTGTATACAAACGTGCATCCTGCACTCCGTATACTCCCATCTACGAGCCACCTACGCTTCAATGGAATATCAATGATACTGATGTGTCGCATAAGCTTGAATGCATTTCGACTCTGTACAAACGTGCATCCTGCACTCCGTATACTTCTAAAAGATCAGCCTACGCTTCAATGAAACAGCAATGCTCCCTGATGTGTCGCATAAGCTTGAATGCACTTCGACTCTGTACAAACGTGCATCCTGCACTCCGTATACTTCTAAAAGATCAGCCTACGCTTCGATGAAACAGCAATGCTCCCTGATGTGTCGCATAAGCTTGAATGCACTTCGACTCTGTACAAACGTGCATCCTGCACTCCGTATATTTCTAAAATATCAGCCTACGTTTCGATGAAACAGCAATGCTCCCTGATGTGTCGCATAAGCTTGAATGCACTTCGACTCTGTACAAACGTGCATCCTGCTCAACGACCCCGAATCCTTATAGACTTACAGCTTACACTTTAATAAATCCTGAGTGCATACACATGTGTAAGCTTTTGCAACAATCTAGATATAATAATTACATATTGGTTACGGGGCTTAAATGATGTACCCAGGCAGTGTTCTCTCCAACATAGCATTAACACTTCCAAAAGTGCTGCTTATGCTTCAACGAACCTCTATTTACGCCTAGTAGTGCAGCATTCGTGTCAAGCCGAATGTAGCCGAATGCTCCTTTATTGGAATAAAAATTATTATAGATTAAATACAATCCTTAAATGAAATCTGAATGATCACATACGTTTAGCATCAGCGGAATGCTATCAGATGTGTAGCATACTCTTCTATTTAAACTGACTTCTCCTATACATGCATATTACCATCAATGAAGCCCGTACATGCATCCTGTACATGCAGCTTACCCAAATGCTTCTATACGTGCAGCTTATCATTTAATGGAGCCCAAATGCTCCCATACGAGCAGCTTACATTTTAATGAAGCCTGAATGCTTCTATACGAGCATATTACCATCAACGAAGCCTGATTGCTTTTATACACGCAGCTTACCCTTAAATGTAGCCCGAACGATAATATACGTGCAGATTACGTTTCAATGGAGCCAGAATGCTTCTATACAAACCGCTTACGATTTAATGGAGCACAAATACTTCTATACATGCAGCCTATCATTTAATGGAACCCGAATCCTCCCATACGAACAGCTTACGCTTTAATGGAGCCCGAATGCTTCAATGCGTGCGGCGTACGCTTTGAGGGAGTCCGAATGCTTCTATACGTGCAGCTTATCATTTAATAAAGATCGAATGCGTCTATACGTGCAGCTTACGGTTTAATGGAGAACGAATCCTCCCATACGAGTAGCTTACGCTTCATTTAATGGAGCCCGAATGATCCCATACGAGCAGCTTACGCTTTAATGGAGCCCGAATGCTACAATACTTGCGGCTTACGCCTTGATGGAGTCCGAATGCTTGTATACGCGAAGATTATCTTTTAATGGAGCCCAAATGCTCCTATACGAGTAGTTTACGCTTTAGTGGAGCCTGAATGCTTCTATACGTGCACCTTATCCTTTAATATAGCCCGAATGCTTCTATACGTGCAGCTTACGATTTAATGGAGCCTGAATCCGTCTGTACGTACACTTTATTCTTTAATTAAGTCTGAATGCTCCTGTGCGTATAGATTACCCTTAAATGGAGCCAAAATTTTTCCAGACGTGTAGCGTCATCTTAAATGGATTACTAGTGCTGTCAGAGTTGTGTCCTATACTTCAATGGAAGTCGAATGCTTCCATAAGTGCAGCTTACGCTTTAATGGAGCTCGAATGCTTCTATGCAAATAGATTACTTTTCAACGGAGCGCTAATATTCCCAGACGTGTAGCGTATTATTCAATGGATTATTAATGCTGTAAAAGGTGTATCCTATACTTCATTGGAGCCCGATGTTCTGTACATGTAGCTTATGCTTCAATATTGCTCGAATATCACCAACCATCAGCCATTAAGTTAATCAAGTATAAGCTCTCTTACAAACGAAATCCAAAACGCAAACTTTTTAAAGAAAATCGTGAAAATAAAACTGGCGATGAAAACTCAATGAAATGAGATCTAAACATCCAAAAAGATCAAATTCATTCAAAATAGCATTTAAATTCTTTGCTTTACTTTCCTGTGTGTGTATTTTACGGTTTGGCTCTGACAGATCCTAACAAATCAGGATTTTCTTAGCTGAGCACGGCTGCCCGGCGATAGACGACAAGTATGGCAGAGTACTAAGGCGTCAGTTTTAATATCGAGTATTAACATGCCACACTGTTAAATAAATTCTTAGTAATTTAGCACAACTTTACGTTTTAAGCAAGAACTTTTCAAAAAATGCTCAAGGTATGTAATATAGTTATTTAATCCTATTTAATTTTAAATAAGTGATAACATTATTTCATAAAACAGCTGATTTTATGTTATAGGTTATGTGGTAGAACAGCGGTTTTAACGCATAGGTGATAATACTTTATTTATATTAATTATAATTATTTAATAAAAGGTAACTAAAATAAATTTGTCTTTGTTGACCTAAGTAGGAATAACCTTTAAAACATTTTTGTTTATATTAGTGGTTTTCAACATGTGACTAAAAGCAATAATCTCGATGGCGGTGGCTTTATTACAGGAACAGGCGCGCGACTGTACGTACATCTTGTAAATATACAGGCATAATGTCCACGTTTTGTCCTGTCACAGGGTCAAACAATGTCGTGCACATTGCACTGGTCCGGCTAAGCCGCTTAGAGCGTGTCAAACATGGCGGCGGGGGTGAACACAACGGATTACGTGCAAAAATATAACCTACCTCGATGCATACTAGCAACTGTCGAGGAAATGACGTCACGGCGTCTAATGTAATGCGTCCCCATTAGGCTACGGTAAGCGTCCTAAAGACTTTAAGCCTTCTTTCTACGCCCGCAAAACTCTTCCTCCCCTTTCGTTATTCTTTCCCCTTTATCATCAATGGAAATACTAGGCTGTGATGAAACATTCTTAGAATTTTCAGATATCTTAATTCATACAGCATTTTTTACTGACTTTCATTTAATTTATCGTCACTTTTGTTAAATTGTGGAAAATTAACATATTTGTAACACTATTAGAAAGTTTTTAACCAATTGCATTAGACGAAAATTACTTTTAAACTTTTAATTCGTTGGATCTTTAGTCATATTTAAACGAATAACATATGAAATAATTCACATATTTTGAATTACAACCTTAAGCTGGCACTGCATAACGTAGAAAGGTCGGCGACAATATTGGAATAGAAAATATGAAATAATTTTATTCTTCCTCAGCTCTTAGAGGCCTTGTAAAAGATATTGTCATTTCACAAGTTAGCTACAGTACAACACGGCTATTACATTCGCTTTTATTTCATAAAGTTTAGTATTTAAACTCACAGAAAACAATACTATATTGTATATAAACAATTATATTGCAATATAATTTTTTCACATAAAAACTCACAAAATCATAAAACTATTGCACAACATTTTACAGCAATATAATTGAAACATTCGAAGATGATTAATGACAAACACAATTTAACAACTTCAACCAAATTAATGAACAACCTGGTTTGAAATTATTTTTCATTACGAAGCAGTGATATAATTTAATATTTTAAATGAAATTAATGTAGCAACACAATTTAGTGATTTTAATGTAAGTAAAAGAGTATCATAATTTAACAGCTTCCAACGACAACTGAGCAGCAAATTAATTTAACAATTTTAGTGATGTCTAATATAACTTAACAACTTTAGCAGTGTTCGGGAAGCAACATAAAATGATTTTAATGATATTAAAATAGCTTTTAATTTAACGGATTCAACTACATTTCAAGACATAATTTATTAATTTTAATAACAATGAAGAAATTTCATATCTTATTTATTTTAATATCGATAAAAGAACAACATTTTATAACAACTATTTTTAGGGAACAACTATCTACATTATCTTTAGGAAGCAACGTAATTTAACAGCTTCAGCGTTACTAATATAACGACTTCAAAAATCTTTAGAGAGCAACTTATTTCAACAACTTCAACTATTTTTATAGAGCAACGTAATTTAACAGATCCAACCATCTTTAGAGAACAACGTACTTTAACAGCTTCAACCATCTTTAGAGAGCAACGTAATTTAACAGCTTCAACCATCTTTAGAGAGCAACGTATTTAACAACTTCAACCATCTTTAGAGAGCAACGTAATTCAACACCTTCATCTGTGACTGAGAATTAATAACATTTTTCAATTTTCATGACAATAAATAACATATAAATTTATCAGTTTTAAAAATGAAGAACAACAGAATTTAACAACTTCACTGTTATTGAAAGAACAATGTAATTTAACAACTTCAACCATCTTTAGAGAGCAACGTAATTCAACACCTTCATCTGTGACTGAGAATTAATAATATTTTTCAATTTTCATGACAATAAATAACATATAAATTTATCAGTTTTAAAAATGAAGAACAACAGAATTTAACAACTTCAGTGTTATTGAAAGAACAATGTAATTTAACAACTTCAACCATCTTTAGAGAGTAACATAATTTAACAACTTCAGCTGTGATTGAGAAGTACTAACAATTGTCAATTTTCATGCTAATAAAGAAATAAATAAATTTATCAATTTCAAAAATGAAGAACAACAGAGTTAAACAACTTCAGTGTTATTGAAAGAACAATGTAATTTAACAACTTCAACCATTTTTAGAGAGTAACATAATTTAACAACTTCAGCTGTAATTGAGAAGTACTAACAATTGTGAATTTTCATGGTAATAAAGAAATAAATAAATTTATCAATTTCAAAAATGAAGAACAACAGAATTAAACAACTTCAGTGTTATTGAAAGAACAATGAAATTTAACAACTTCAACCATCTTTAGAGAGCAACATAATTTAAAAACTTCAACCATCTTTAGAGAGCAATGTAATTTAATAACTTCAAATGTGATTGAGGATTAATAACATTTTTCAATTTTTATGACAATAAATAAATTTATCTCCTTAAAAATAAAGAACAACAGAATTAAAAAACTTCATTAATATTGAGAGAACAATGTGATTTAACAACTTCAGCCATCTTTAGAGAGCAACAATATTTTAACAACTTGAGTGTTATTGAAAGAACAATGTAGTTTAACACCTTAAACTATTTTTAGGCAGCAACATAATTTAGAACTTCAACTATGATTGAGTAACAAAAGTTACAATTTTAATGATAATGAAGGAAGAATATAATTTATTAACTTTAGAGGTTATTGAGGATCGATAATTCAACAATTTTAATGATATTTAAAACGAAACATAATTTATCAACTTCTACTATTATATGAGATCAATTTAATAACAATCTTATTGGTATACAAAATCAAAATTAAATATGACGAACTTCTGTTCAATTTCAGACAGATAGTCTGCCTAAAATCTTACACTTTATTTGTGTGTGTGTGTGTGTGTGTGTGTGTGTGTGTGTGTGTGTGTGTGTGTGTGTATGTGTGTGTGTGTGTCTCATTATGTTACATCACCAGAAACATCAGAGAATTTAATCTTATTGCAATAGCGAAGGATATCCAATTGCTAAAATTATAACGACTTCTAGATACAATATATCTTTACAAGGTACTAGATATCTTGGTGGCTTTTAGTTTTCGGTTAGAAAACTATGATTTTTTACTAAATTGTTTTTAGTAACTCATACAGAAGTTGTAGCCTAAACGAAAGCATTTACAACTACAAAATTAGTGAAGAAAACCAGAAGTAAAGTATGTTGTCATTAAAAATTGAGCAAATCTTAATTATTATAGTTGTTAGAATATTGTTCACATTGCCTGTGTTGGTAGAAAGATAAAGCTTGACGAAAGAGCAAGAAGATTGACTCCTTTTTGCAATCAGGAAAGTCCAATATTTGGTTCAGCAAGGGACTGCTCCAACTTTTCTTTGCATAACAATTAAAAAGGGTTGTCGTAGACGAGGGAAGGGGGATGTGGGAAAAGATTCAGAAAATTGAAAAGTTTGATTGTTACGAAATCCTTTTCTTGTTTGATTAACTTAGTCTCTTTATAATTCTTTTTCTTCTTCTTTTTAATTAGTGAGGCTTAAACAGATTTCTCTTTAAACTGGAATCTGGATAAAGTTTAGGGCGGGGGAGGAGATGATAGAAAAGGGTTTATAAAGCTTTCAAAGGGGTTTTCTTTAATCCAGTATTTATTTATAGTGTTGCCGTATGCTCGTGCAGCCCCTATCGATGGCCAGGTTTGTCAGCAAAACTAATGGATCACTTTAAGAAAGCCAGTGTAGAACTATAGTATGATTTAAAACAGAATAGAACCTTACGAAAGTGAAATCGGCCAGAGGGGGACCACCATCGTCTGGGTTAATAGGGAATTCACATTTTGCTGTGTGGATGAGCTTTGTTCATAATTCGACGTTAAGCTTCCGTTCGTCGCTCACTGTCATTTTAGCTGTGGTGGGGTGATTTACTAGTAGTGTAGCTTGCTTCGTTCTGCAATTTCACTGTCTCTTTTACTCTCTCGATCTAAATAGAATTTTATAATATCTGAAAACGGTGGTGTGAAGAAATGAGGACGACCTCGTACACGTCCCCAAAAACAAAATACACCCTATCAAACTATCGGCCGGGGCGTTCCGTTGTGGATACAAATTACTATCCCGAGTTAACTCGCAATATTTTTTTCCTTTTGTACCAAGTGTTCCACAACGCAATACTAATCGGTATTGTAAACGCAGACATAGATAATGCTCATGTCACGTCCTGGTCTATTTGTAGTCGTGATTAGCGACATTTGTTTACAATATTATGCAGACTACTTGTTCGGACCTCCATACATTTTTTTGTTCATTAACTTTAATTTTCATTAGTCAGATCCTTCAGTTTCACTGACAGTTATCGTTTATCCATGTGTTATATATATTACCATTTATTATACGATACCTTTATATATTTATATAATAAATTACACATTTTATGAACACTCATGTACATATTTAATGGTGAAAGTATATATATATTTAGGGCGTATTTTTGTGTGTAAATGAATTAAATTTGTTTACGAGTGTGAAAGTCAAACACTCATCGTAAAACTAATTTTTTTTTGTACAATCACTTCAAAGTTCTAACCTACATGCACGAAGAACATTTTACTGTATAAGATGCTAATTAAATAATTGTTGCATGTTATATAGTATTAATTAGATACTTTTTTAAATTTCCGAATTTACTCGGGTAAATAATGACAGACAATTTACGCCTTATTATACGAAAATCAGTTTTTCAATAATTAAGGCAGTTCTATTACAGAGGATTAGATATTCAGGGTAAAAGTATGATTTTTTGGGGGAAATAAATGTGAACAAATCTCAAAGTTATTAAATGATTTTACCAACTAGCTACTCTAGACGGTATTAGCCGCTGGCGATGGTGGGTTGACTGTCACAGCGTTCGAACTGACAACACCGCACACCTACCCTGCCACAGACCCATTCCTACACTACTTTAAATCAAAGTATAGCCTCCCATGTGTAGTATCTGGCGGTCGGGCAGGGTATTGTGTGTGGTATCCTCAGGCAAATCAGGTTATTGTTATAGATGATGTATTCTACGCCTGTTACAGATATGAAAAGATTTTTTTAAATAGATACAATTATTATAAAAGCATAAAACTATCTGGTCCAGATAGGATTATGGTGTTATCATGTGTGAAGGTTCGCCTACTCTCTATCAGCATCAGATGAAGTGTCTACCAATTACTTTCTTGTAAGAAGAAGAATAAGAAAGGGAAGATGGAAATTACGAGTACGGAAAAGACATAGTGATAAGCTGGTTTTAGGGATAAGGGGAAATTCATCGCGTGGACAAGACCGCTTACCTTATGTAAGTCATAAGCTTACCTTATCTTTATCGGAGACATAAGGAAGAGTCAACCGGTTACTTCTCTTGTAGGAACAAGGATAAGAAAGGGTAGGTGGAGTGATGTACTACCATGGAAAGGACATGACGATCCCCTGTTGTTGTGAATAGATGAAAATCCATCGCGTGGACAAGAGTGAACCTTCTCTTAACTGTGTAGTTGCCATTAAGCTCTCCATGGAAGATCCATCGCGTGGACAAGAGTGAACCTTCTCTTAACTGTGTAGTTGCCATTAAGCTCTCCATGGAAGATCCATCGCGTGGACAAGAGTGAACCTTCTCTTAACTGTGTAGTTGCCATTAAGCTCTCCATGGAAGATCCATCGCGTGGACAAGAGTGAACCTTCTCTTAACTGTGTAGTTGCCATTAAGCTCTCCATGGAAGATCCATCGCGTGGACAAGAGTGAACCTTCTCTTAACTGAGTAGTTGCCATTAAGCTCTCCATGGAAGATCCATCGTGTGGACAAGAGTGAACCTTCTCCTAACTGTGTAGTTGCCATTAAGCTCTCCATGGAAGATCCATCGCGTGGACAAGAGTGAACCTTCTCTTAACTGTGTAGTTGCCATTAAGCTCTCCATGGAAGATCCATCGCGTGGACAAGAGTGAACCTTCTCTTAACTGTGTAGTTGCCATTAAGCTCTCCATGGAAGATCCATCGCGTGGACAAGAGTGAACCTTCTCTTAACTGTGTAGTTGCCATTAAGCTCTCCATGGAAGATCCATCGCGTGGACAAGAGTGAACCTTCTCTTAACTGAGTAGTTGCCATTAAGCTCTCCATGGAAGATCCATCGTGTGGACAAGAGTGAACCTTCTCCTAACTGTGTAGTTGCCATTAAGCTCTCCATGGAAGATCCATCGCGTGGACAAGAGTGAACCTTCTCTTAACTGTGTAGTTGCCATTAAGCTCTCCATGGAAGATCCATCGCGTGGACAAGAGTGAACCTTCTCTTAACTGTGTAGTTGCCATTAAGCTCTCCATGGAAGATCCATCGCGTGGACAAGAGTGAACCTTCTCTTAACTGTGTAGTTGCCATTAAGCTCTCCATGGAAGATCCATCGCGTGGACAAGAGTGAACCTTCTCCTAACTGTGTAGTTGCCATTAAGCTCTCCATGGAAGATCCATCGCGTGGACAAGAGTGAACCTTCTCTTAACTGTGTAGTTGCCACTAAGCTCTCCATGGAAGATCCATCGCGTGGACAAGAGTGAACCTTCTCTTAACTGTGTAGTTGCCATTAAGCTCTCCATGGAAGATCCATCGCGTGGACAAGAGTGAACCTTCTCTTAACTGTGTAGTTGCCATTAAGCTCTCCATGGAAGATCCATCGCGTGGACAAGAGTGAACCTTCTCTTAACTGTGTAGTTGCCATTAAGCTCTCCATGGAAGATCCATCGCGTGGATAAGAGTGAACCTTCTCTTAACTGTGTAGTTGCCATTAAGCTCTCCATGGAAGATCCATCGCGTGTACAAGAGTGAACATTCTCTTAACTGAGTAGTTGTCATTAAGCTCTCCATGGAAGATCCAAACAACTTGACCCATGAGTTTGTTTAACTGCTAATAGACTACAGGCGTTTATTTATCGTCTAGTATTGTATCAAGAATTACCTCCATTATCTACATTTGAATAGAAAAGAACTTCTTATACTTTTCTAGTCTATTTCAAGTAGTATCTCGATGTAATAAACCTGAAATTATTTACAATATATTCATGCCAATACCTTTTTGGTAGTAGGCATGACCTTTTTATTTCTCAGATAACACTTCTGTTACAATGGTAATGCTCTCGTAAGAACTTTTCAAAGTGAACACTGTAATCAATCGAGGCGATTTAATTACAAGTACTTTAAAGAGCAACAAAAAATACAGATCTAGTTCTTAAATGGTAACTTTAAATGTTTTCTTCCGAAATCTGTTATCACCCCCAAACAAAGTTAGTGTCCAACAACAAAAATTACTAGAATAAAAAATAGGTAGCCTTACGAAATAAATATATTACTAAATAATAGATACAGTATTACAATAAATATATGTATATAAATATATATATATATATATATATATATATATATATATATATATATATATATATATAATTTAAATACATACCATTGATAATATAAAATTTAAACTGCCTATTATTATATTAAGTAATATATAAACCAAAATGTTTTAAATCAATTCCTACTTGGGTCAATACAGAAAATTTTTATTTTAGTAATTTGTTTAGTGATTTTTTATTAAATAATTACAAATAATTTAAATAAAGTACCATAACCCCCTATGCGTTAAAACACCTTTTCTATCACCTAACCTATAACATAAAATCAACTGTTTTATAAAATCATGTGTTATCCTTTATTTTAAGTAAAATAAGTCAAAATTACTATATCGTATACCTTCTACTTTGTGAAACTTATTTTCTCCCATATATAAAACTTAAATTAAGCCATTAATTAATTTAATGAATGAGTTATTGTTTGAGAAAACTGTAATAACATCAAGTGGTATCCACTAGAAGTATAAAAAATGTGTTTGAACTTGAGCGGATGAATAAAAAGTATTTCATTAAAGATTAAAAATTTTAACAAGATATATATATATATATATATATATATATATATATATATATATATATATATATGAGGAGAGTGTGATATAATTGGTGGAATTTATAAACATAGTTCCCTTCATCCAATAATAGCTCAGTATGTACTCATAAAACCATAAAAAAGGAACACTTTTGAAAACTAATTAGTCAGAAAACACATTAAAAAAGAGCAGGAGTAGTTAGGTAACATTTATACAGTATCGCTTTTTGCATAACCGGCGCCGGTTTTATGAAAAGTTAAAAAATTTAAGAATATAACATCTAACAAAGATTACTTAAAACGTCTTTAAAGAGCTTGATACATTGACAACCTAAGCCGATTCCTTCACTTGCGGTAGGGATACTAACTAAAGAAGGATGCAGCTCGCTGGAGGAAGGCAGTCAGTAGCGCTGGGCAAGTTTTTAAGGCTATCTTTAACGCGTTTCGTTATATAGCCCTCTAACCTTTTCATTTATGTAATACTTAAAAGATTAGCAATGAAACTTAACGGATCGTTTTTTTCAATTCCTTCTACTAGTTCACACTATATATATATATATATATATATATATATATATATATATATATATATATATATATATATATATATATACACGTTAATAAAATTCTTTTTATTCATCCATTTAGGTTCAAATACATTTTATAAAACTCATACTACATGATAATTGATGTTAATACAGTTTTTTTTCAAATATTCATTAATTACATTTAATAAATTAATTTTAGTTTTAATGGGAGAAACCCCTTTCACAAAGGGACCAGTTATGCAATATAGTTATGTCGTACCATTTTGCTTAAAATAAGTGACAACACATGATTTTATAAAAAGCTGATTTTATGTTATAGGACATCGGGTAGAAACAGCTGTTTTAACGCACATGTTATGTTACTTTATTTACATTATTTGTAATTATTTAATAAAAAGTAACTTATATAATTTTTTTCCTATATAAAGTTTTCAGGTATAAACTTTAAAAAGTTGTGTTTATATTACTTGTTTATCTTCAATGTGTCAGTGTAAGTGAGAAAAATAAAATGTGTTATATCAACAAGAAATAGATTTTATGTCCTGATCCGCGTCTATAGCGCTACTCTATCAGTGATATTTTTAAGAAACAGAGGAAATAAAATTACTGCGTGCAGATGAACAGTATGTTGATTGTTCTAGTTTGCCAGTCTCATGGTAGTTGAAAACTAGTGTCTTTCTTTAAAAGTATAA
The DNA here is from genome assembly GCA_036971475.1 of Prosapia bicincta. Taxonomy (NCBI): domain Eukaryota; kingdom Metazoa; phylum Arthropoda; class Insecta; order Hemiptera; family Cercopidae; genus Prosapia; species Prosapia bicincta. The sequence continues at coordinate 50,990,228 of JBAIZL010000008.1, read as the reverse complement.
ATGTGTAACTACATCTAGTCACGTAGGTAAACATGTGTCTAGCCCTAATAAGTATCGTATAATACGGATGCTTACCGTAGCCTAATGGGGAAGCATTACATTAGACGCCGTGACGTCATTTCCTCGACAGTTGCTAGTATGCATCGAGATAGGTTATATTTTTGCACATAATCCGTCGTGTTCACCCCCGCCGCCATGTTTGACACGCTCTAAGCGGCTTAGCCGGACCAGTGCAATGTGCACGACATTGTTTGACCCTGTGACAGGACAAACCGAGGGCATTATGACTGTATATTTACAAGATGTACGTACAGTCGCACGTCTGTTCCTGTACATATTGCAATAAAGCCACCGCCATCGAGATTATTGCCCTTAGTCGTACCCGTCACATGTTGAAAACAAGTGATATAAACAAACATTTTTAAAAAGTCATATCCTACTTAGGTTAACAAAAAAAATTTATTTCAGTTACTTTTTATTAAATGACTACAATAATTGAAACAAAATAACATTACCTATGCGTTAAAACAACTGTTCTACCACATAACCTATAACTTAAAATCAGCTGTTTTATGAAATCATATGTTATGACTTATTTTAAGCCAAATGGGACGAAATAATTGTACTGCAAAATTGTGCCTTTTTGTGAAGTTTTAGCTTTTCTTAAATATAAAACTAAAACTGATTCATTATTAAATTTAATGAATTAACATTTGAACAACTGTGTTATTATCAAGTGCCATCAGCTACAAGTTTAAAAAAGTGTATTTGAACTTAAGTGGATTAATAAAATACATTTTATAAACAACTAAAAATTTTAAAAAGATTCATATAAGGAGAGTATGAATAGAAGGAATTTAAAAAAAAGATAATTTTACTGAAGAAAAAACTACCTGGGTACCCAAATATGTCTGTTTGAAATGTGAAAGGCTCGACAAGTAGTATTATTCGCCCAAAAAATTACAATTTTCTCCGCTTGGAGCGCATTAATCCAATTTTCTCAAACGGTTGATTCGACACCCTTAACTTTATCAAAAAAACAAAGTAAATAAGTTAGTAATTTAGAAAAATAACTGACTGTTAAATACTGTTAACAAAACAAAAATGTCTTCCTTTTTTATGAAGTCGTCTATCTTAAACGAAAGATGGAGGCTTGCTTGTGTTTTGTGCTTGAATCTTACCGAACAATACTTAAGTACTCCGAAGCAGGACTGGCATTGACTAATGTCTTTCCCCCTCGTCTCGCCCGTTCAACTGTTTTTACAAACACCTTAATCTTCTAATCGCATTATCTTCAATCTGAAACCGGTCTCTTATCAACAAGTTGCGCAAGTAAGGAGCGAATAACGAATGGGCGGCAGAAAATATCAACCCATTCGGAAACTAACGTATCTGGCGTTTTTATTTAAAAACAAAAACAAGCGAGAAATAATCGTGCCTATAAAAGACCCTTTGTAAATGTTGCAAAGGTTAGCAAAACGAATCGGCTAAAATGAACTTACTTTCTGGTCAATAAATAGCTACTTGACATGTCATGTGTCTATTCACAGCCTCCTTGCAGTGACGTGATCATTGGGTTGTTGAGGTGTTACAACGCTGCCAAGCGGAAGTGGCGGGCCATGGGAACACAACATCCGGTCCAACAAGGGGAACGCTAATATCCCCCGCAGGCACATTAAGGATGAAATGTTGCTATTAAAAACCTTAATCGATTCAAACATGACCTTGCATAATCGAATTGATTGACCGAACGGTATATACAACGTATTTTATATTTTATTAATCGATTGTTTCCGTAAGTCATGACAAATTTCGGAATAAATTATTCTGAATCGATAAGCAGACACTAGTCGGCTTGTCTCTGTCGCTCGCCAAACAAAACTTTAATCGTTTTTTTCATATATTTGAGTAATTTTTATTTATGCTCCTGAGTGGTTTAATGGGTACTTAACTACTAACCTAAAATAAAAGAGTTCGATCCTCGGAAGCGCCAATGAGTTTTTATGTGTTTTTTTTAGTCACCAGGTCGACTCACCCTATGGAAAGGAGTACCTAAGTCAAATTTATGGTAATATTGGTTGTTTTAAGAATATTGCCATATTGAACCATATTAATGGCAAAACAATCGTAAATAATATAAATGTGGTTAGACTAATTAATAAAAATGGTATTTGTGGGATTTACCGACAAAAATAACTATTTTACCCGTTCTAGGCCGAACCATCAGTCCCTAATTTAGCTTAGTGTGGTTGGATACGTCTTGTCTCAGTAAGTGTTTAAAAAAATGTAAATATAGGTTTATACAAGTCCTAAAATCACTATCAATGTAAAAGTATTGTTAAACGTCACGAACAACAAACCACACCTAATGAAAAATATTAGTCCGTGGAGTATGTCTGAAGAATACTTCACTAGAAGAATGTACTAAATAGAGGTTTTAACATAGTTAATAATAGAATAATGTAGCTACTAGATGTAGTTACCTTTATTAGACGTTAAAGAATCTACTGAATACAAATTTTGATTAAAGAATTTAATTGAAATCTGTTCTTAAAAATGTCAGACACGCCTAAGAAAGTTTTTATTTAAACAAGTAATATAAACAAAAAATTTTTAAACTCAATCACTACTTAGGTCACCAGAGAAAAATTTTATTTAAGATAATTTGTATTAAATAACTGCAGTTATTACAAATAAAGTAACATAACATATGTAGTAACAGCTGTAGTACCACATAACCTATAACATAAAATCAGCTGTTTTATGAAATCATATGTTATCTCTTATTTTAAAATAAATGGAACCAAATAACTATCCTTTTGTAAAACATTTTTCTCCCATATAAAATTAAAATTATTACATTAAATTTAATTAATGAATTATTATTTTTAAAAAACTGTAATGACATCAATTGCTATCCACTACAAATTTAAAAAATGTATTTCAGCTTTTGTGGATAAATAAAGAGTATTTTATTATCGATTGAAAATTTGAACAAGATATATATATATATATATATATATATATATATATATATATATATATATATATATATATATATATAAGGAGAATGTTAAACAATAGAAGAAATTGAAATAATGGAATAGAAATATATATCTAATTATTAGTATATTGTTTAATTATAGTAGGATTTATCGCCGTATAAATAAATTAATATATGTATTAACTAATAAAAATATATAATAGTCACATTTTAACTTACGAATGTACAATAAATAAAGTAATATAGCCTACGTGTAAAACTGTTGTTCCTTAACATACCCTATAAGATAGAATTAGCTGTTATATGAAAACATATGTTATCGCTTAATTTAAGCTAAAATATGAAAACATCTCGTGAGCATGACAGCAAGATGAAGATTGACGGCAAAATATACAAAAAAAACCTTGTCGTAAGGAATAGTCATTTCCACAATAAGTTAGTAAACACATGACGAATAGGAAATGTCATACAACGATCCCTGCCTTTTTGCCATTAACTATTTGGATGAAAAACTATTATTAGATAGATAAATATACAAGTTGTTAGAAAACCACGCCCTTGTGCACACGTAATCTGGATGTTATCCACAAAAATAAACACCTGTTAAACTCACGCGTATAAAAACCAAAATAGACACCGAATGGCTTTCAGATCCACGTAGTCATGTTCACATCTAACCTGTATGTTATTTGTCCACAGCAGTCCAACACGAGCGAGGCCCTCGGAAGCCCAAGGTCCACCACAAAGAAGGTTTCTCTCACATCGGAGAACAATCGAATAATGGACAACCACTAAAGCTACCCCCTACACCGATGTTTACACCCCCGATTTTAAAGGCATCGACCGAGCCACAGCCACCTCACCCAATGTTCATTAGCCACCAGCCACCTCCGGCAGGACTTCTGCAAATACTGATGTCCGCAGAGAAGTGTCAGGTACGTTACTTCAGACTTTCTAATACATAAATTATAAAACGTTATTTTTAAAGATTTTTTTAAATACCTTTTTTAAAATTGTCACTGTTTTTTTTAAAAACAAGACGAATTATATAATATGCTTACGTTTAAATTCTTATGTAGGCCTATATTTAATAACTCTGTAGCCGTAAATCTTTAATTAAGTGGTCTTTGCATTATTTATATAAAAGATATTTTAAATACATTTGGCCGTTAAACGTTTTGAGGAGCGTTAGGCCGTTGAATCTTTTGAGAGACGTTAAGCTGTTGGATGTTTTGAGGAACGTTAGGCCGTTGAATGTTTTGAGAAACGTTAAGCCGTTGAATATTTTGAGGAATGTTAGGATCTTGAACGTTTTGAGGGACGATACCCTGTTGTTTGTTTTGAGGGACGTTAGGCTGTTGAATGTTTTGAGGAACGTTAAGCTGTTGAATGTTTTGAGGAACGTTAGGCTGTAGAATGTTTTGAGGGACGTTAGGCTGTTGAATGTTTTGAGGGACGTTAGGCTGTTGAATGTTTTGAGGGACGTTAGGCTGTTGAATGTTTTGAGGAACGTTAGGTTAATGAATATTTTGAGGAGCGTTAGACTGTTGAACACTTTGAGGATCGCTACTCCGTTGTTTGTTTTCTGGAACGTTAGACAGAAGATTGTTTTGAGGAACGTTAGGCTCCTGATTTTTTGAGGAACGTTGAGCTGTTAAATTTTTGAGGACCGTTAAGTCATGGAATGTTTTAGGAAACATTAGCCCGTTATTTTTTTGAAGGACCTTTTCAATATTTTGAGGGCTGTTTAATATTTTGAGAAATGTTAGTCTCTTGAACGTTTTGAGGGTCGTTGGGCTTTTGAATATTTTGAGGAACGTTAGGCCGTTGCATGTTTTGAGGAACATTAGACCGATATTGGTTTTCAGGAACGTTAGGTTGTTGAATGTTTTAGAGGAACTTTAGTGTGTTGAATATTTGGAGGAATGTTAGGATGTTGATAGATTTGAGGAACGTTAGGATGTTTAATGTTTTAAAGAACGTTACCCCGTTGTTTCTTTTGAGGAACGTTAGCATGTTGATAGTTTTGAGAAACGTTAGGCAGTTAAATGTTTAGAGGCCCGTTAGGCCGTTGAATGTTTTGAGGGACGTTAAACTGTTGAATGTTTTGAGGGAAGTTTCGCTGGTGTTTGTTTTGTTGTTTGTTTTTAGGGACGCTAGGCTGTTGAATGTTTTGAGGAACGTTGTGCCGTTGAATGTTTTGAGGAATGTTAGGCTGTTGAATGTTTTGAGGGGCGTAACGCTGTTGTTTTTTTGAGGGGCGTTAGGCTGTTGAATGTTTTGAGAAACGTTAGACCGTTGAATGTTTTGAAGAACGTTAGGCTGTTTAAGGTTTTGAGGGAGTTAGGCTGTTGAACGTTTAAAGGAATTATAGACTTTTGAACGTTTAGATCAACATCAGGCTGATGAATGTTTTGAGGGACGATGTGCTATTGAATGTTTTGAGGGACGTTATGCTGTTGAATGTTTTGAGGGACGTTATGCTGTTGAATGTTTTGAGGGACGTTATGCTGTTGAATGTTTTGAGGGACGTTATGCTGTTGAATGTTTTGAAGGAAGTTAGGCTGTTTAAGGTTTTGAGGGACATTAGGAACGTTAAATGTTTTCCTCCAGACGCACACAAACTGAACACAATGAGTAGCTCGAGTTGAGGCTAAGCCATTAATGGGTGAAATAGGCATAGTACCTGCTCGCATTGTCTTATTTATAGGCTACTCCAAACCCCTAAACCCTGTGAATGGTATAGAAATGAATGTATTACCAGTATCATTTACACTATTAGTTAATTTAGAAAATTTTAATATAAATAATATTTAGCACTTAATATAGGTTATTATTTAACGTTAATTTTTAAAATCCAAAGTCAAAATTTATAATGTTTAAACTGGGACTGCCTCATCGCAATAATTTTAATTAACGATTACTTTTTGTCACTTAATATAAATTCATATTTAACGTTATTTTTTAAAATCCAAAGTCAAAACATATAATGTTTAAACTGGGACTGCTTTATCGCAGTAGTTATAGTTAACGGTTACTTTTTGACACTTAATATTAATACATTTTTAACGGTTTTTTTAACATCGAAAGTCAAAACATATAATGTTAAGTTTCTTATTTCCGGGAGGTTTGTTTTGGTTAAATCCAGCGCGTGTCTGTTTGCGCGGACCCACAGACAATCGTACAAACACAAACACAGCTAATTAAATATGCACATATGCTAGGATTAAATGACTGTTGGTTCTGCCCTCATGCGCGCGCGCAAGCACTCTCGCTTTTATAAACTCTTTACAGTGTTTACTTTTGGTCTGACGTTAATTTAAAATTTCATTGCAAACCACTTCGGCAACACTCGAGAAGCGTTGGTTGTCTCGTGGGATAGGCTTTGACGCTTTCGATTGTAACATTCGGCCACCCCAACACGTACCTGCCTTGTTAACACGACGACAATGCAATGGCCGCACTGTTCTATAGCGGAATGTTACACGCTTTATAGGGCGGAGGATAATGGGTACGTTTCGTTATCGCATGCAATAGGTGTGGAGAGGACGGTGTACTTAAGGTAGCAAAACCCTTTCCTGGACTGACAAGAAGGGAAAATCGTTATTTCCGCACACAAAAATCCCCCTCGGGAAGTGGATATATCTCTACCTAGAACGTCGAGAAGTGTCTACGGGTTTATCTATCATTGTTGATATGCTCAAACAAACCACACAATGTTGCGCTAGGCTGGCTAGGCATATTTTTATAAAACGTAAACAACATTTTCGTTTATAACAAGATCGAACGCTCCTTAGACCTAATCCGCTAAAACAAACCACACAATGTAGCATGACTAGCGTACAAACCTGACATTTTTTCAAAACGAATAAATATCTAACATTCTTTAATTTTTAATTCTAAAACAAACCCATTTTATCACGCTAGGACGACTAGACGTTTATTTTTAAAACCGAATCAATATTATTTGTTTTAACAACAAAATCTAATATTCTTTAATATCTTTAATTTTTAATTCTAAAACAAATCCATTTTATTACGTTAGGCTAACTAGGCATACTATTTTAAAACCCGAATCAAATTTCTTTGTTTTATAACAATATCCAACAGTCTTAAACGTTTTATTCTAAAACAAACCACAGATTTTTACACCAGGCTGAATAGGCATATATTTTTTAAAACCGAATCAATATTCTTTATTTTATAACAAGATCTAACATTCTTTTTCTTTTTAAAAAAATTTAATCTAACATTTGTATACTCTAATACAACCTACCATACTAACTGCAATAAAATGGGAAATGAGCTGTGTGGACATATTCTTTTTCAACGGATCAATATTCTCGTTCTGAAATATAACCCAACTTTCCGGTTAGCTAAATCATACTATTCGATACGTGGTAAAATGAAACCGCTGGCTGATGGAATACTTTTATAAAACTAAATCAATATTCTTTGTTTTGAAAGCACATATAACATAATCTATACAAAGTACGCTAAAATAAACTACTACTCTGACCATTACACAAGATATCAAGGCATATTTATATGAAACCAAAAGATAAAGTTTTGTGTGATACGATTTGACGTCTGGCCATGTCTGTCCCATTTCTTTTCGTAAAAGTTTAGTTATTCTGCTTCATAATGATAAATGTTTTACAATTTTAGTCTAAGCAAACATAGTTAAAAAAAAATTGTAATAAATTCCTACTCAAGTCAACAAAACAAAATTTCATTTTAGTGTCTATTTATCATACAATTACAATTAATATAAATAAAGCAACATAACCTACGCGTTAAAAAAGCTGTTCTACTACATAACCTACAACACAATATCAGTTGTTTTATGAAATCATATGTTATCACTTATTTTAAACCAGATGGGCAGATATAACTGTAATTGCATACCTTGCCCCTTTTGTGAAAACTTTTTCTCTCATATAAAACTAAAAATAATATATTAAATTTAATTAATGAATTTATATTTGAAAAAACTGTATTATCATCAACTGTCATCAAATGGAAATTTGAAAAATGTGTTCGAACGTAAGGGGATAAATAAAAAGTATTTTATAACGATTAAAAACTTATATAAGATATAGCCTATATATATAAAGAATGTGAACTAATAGAAGGAATTGAAAAGTTATACAAGATATACCCTATATATATATAAAGAATGTGAACTAAAAAAGGAATTGAAAAGTTATCCCTTTAATCGTAGAATGAGGCAGACTATAAAACACTGTAACTTAAATATCGGTGAAACATTTTTCTCTGTGGAATATTCCACTTAACAATAAGTTATAGAAGAGTATTTAATGCAACTCTGTGAAGTAATTATGTTTTTAAAGTGCCGGTATCAGACAGCAAGGGGCGGCTAGTTAAGCCGTAAGGATGAGTCAAGACTACTCATGGTCGTCACCTATTCATAGCCGAGCTTAAAGTCTGAGAAGTGTTCCACATGCACAGCCTCGTTGATTAGAAGATGTGAGAAACGTTCCAGCTGTGCGCAAGGGATGCTGGCTCCGTCCATCACACATGCTCTCATTCCCGCCCCCTTCAAACTTAATTGAATTTTTTCTCTTAATCTATTGACGTATCGCAACTGAGACGCGAAAGCTAACCTGGACAACGTTTACACTACCGGTACAATAGCATTGTTACACCGAAGTCAGATATTTTTAAGTTAGAATAAGATATACTAACATGATCTCGAAGTATGTTTATAGTTAAGAGATAAATTTGAAAGAAGAGGCAGGGTTTTGTAAAATTTCTAAGGTGAATTATTTTCTTTGTGTTATTACGAATGTAGGCCTAGTATTACATAAGTATTACATAAATATCACTACATCACATGTAGTTTGTATAAACGTATATAGGCCTATTACCGATGTCACAGTGAGACTAAACTATTTTCTTTTATAACAACAATGGCTATTGGATGTTCAGGTATATCGAATAGTGTATTTTGTAGCTTTTATATTGAAAAACTAGGTACTGTAAAGGCAGATGTTTTTTGTAAACAGTAAATAACCTAATATGGACTGTATAAATTCGTACGTATTCGAATAGGCCTATATATTCGTGTATGTTATAGGTGTATAACATATGTTTTTGTTTTATGGTATGTTATTAGTTATATAACAGTTTCTTTCGAATCATTTAGGCGTTTAATAAGATGATAAATAATTATTTAAAGAAGCTTCACCTGCTCTAAACAGAGAAATCAAAATGATGCAAGAAGCAACTCTAATTCCGACCCGCTATGGATTGAAACTCTACCATCAGACAAAACTCAAGGTGTACAAAACTTTCATCATATTTCCTTCAACTCACAATGCCTAGAACAAAACCGACACATAAATATGTCAAAATAACAATAAATAGCAGCTATACCTAAACTAACCGAAAAGGTACTGTAATGACACAACTCAAGGGGTAACACTAAAAAAAAAGATACTATAATGATTCAACACAAGGAGTAACACTAAACGAAAAGATACTCTAATGACACAACTCAAGGAGTAACACTAACCAAAAAGATATTCTAATGACACAACTCAAGGAGTAACACTAACCGAAAAGATATTCTAATGACTCAACACAAGGAGTAACACTAACCGAAAAGATACTTTAATGACCCAACTCAAGGGATAACAAGACCAGAAAAGATATTCTAATGACTCAACACAAGGAATAACACTAAACGAAAAGATACTCTAATGACACAACTCAAGGGATAACACTAACAGAAAAGATGTTCCAATGACCCAGCTCAAGCAGTAACACTAACCGAAAAGATAATCTAATGACTCAACACAAGGAGTAACACTAAACGAATAATTACTGTAACGACCCAACTAAATGAAAAGTTACTGTAGTAACAAAACACAAGTGATAACACTAAATGGAAAGTTACTGTAATGACCCAAAACAAAGGATAACACTAAACTACAAGATACTCTAATGACCCAACACAAGGGGTAACGCTAAACGAAATATTACTGTAATGGCCCAACTAAATGAAAAGTTTCTATAATGACCCAACACAGGGTGGTAACGCTAAACCAAAATACACTGTAATGACCCTCGAATTAGGGTTACACTAATTGACACTGTAATGACGAAGAGAAAGTGTAATAATAAGAAAGGTTACTATGACGACCCACAAGTGGGTCTAAACAGAATGTTAGGTACTTTAGCATCGATGATTAAATGTTGGCCTAGTAATGGACAATTAGTAGCTACTGTCAAGGATGTGCGTTTGTCTGTATATCCGCAATATGGAACTATTACGACGCACGACCTAGTTATATCAAGGCTTTCGTTCATGGGCCCATGGGTAAGTACCTTTAAGTAATGAATACCGAATTGTTAGTTACTGTTGTAAGCCGAAATGTCTTCCGGGAGTCACAATTTGACCTTAAACCCCGGCTATCACTCACTTTCACCTTGTGACGACACACTACTGCTATTTTTTTCTCTCGCCTCAAGCAAGTAACCCTTTCTTAACCCTTTTGTCAAATGACGTCATATTTCAGGTTTCATCTTACCTGACTCGTACTCGAACCTTACTACTCTGTGTTCTAGTTCTTAGTGTTGACTAAGCTTTAGATTAACAAGTGAGAGGTGGGGTTGTTGGTCAGAAAATAAAAGTGGAAAAGAGTCTGCACAGGTTCATCCTAAATTAGGGAATGTATTGGACTGGGTTTATCACCTCCAACTAAAGCAATTTGTTTTAAGTTAAACTCTGAGTAGATTAACTGCCCAGGAAAAAACGGGATGAAAAGGTATATTTTTATAGAAATCGGGTGGAAATTGGCAATACTCTGTAATGATATAATCTTAGAGCATTGCCTCCTGTTAGGTTAAGAAGGTTGGTTGGAGTTGTCTAGGAAAAAACGAGATGAAACACTATATTATCTTCACAAAAAAGGATTTAAAGAGCTACAGAGCTTTTTGGATGGGTTATAGTATTGACTAGCTTTGTTGGTGTTGGTAGATACAACAATCGGCGATTCCTGGTTAATCTTTTAAGTGTAATCTCATAAAAACAGGGTTAAGTGGTGTCATAGTATTTTGGTCATATTTCCTACAAGTGACTTAGTTTAGGTAAATTGTCGTTTACAACTTCACCCTTTCACTATTAACTTGTACAGAACGTTTCCTCCAAGCATCTTATGCCAATTGTATCTTTGCACAGCGTCGATGTTTTACCTCGAAGTAGTTGGGTCATATTAGGTCTATCTATCCGTGACTTAGTTTAGGCATATTTTGATGTTCTATTTTCTTTCCAATGATTAAGTATCCGCTATAAACTTGGTTACTGGACTCCGTGCATTCCATTCCGATGGTTAATAATACCACACTTTTCTGGATTATTTGTAATACGTCTGTATACGGCGTTGTAGGAACAGTAGACCTATATTTCATTTGGCTACCTCGCACCTCTTAAACTAAGACCTATCTTGGCCAAAAACGTATTTAACCAGTTACCACTCATTGAGATGTCAGTCAGTCAGTCCCAAATTTAATTAATAAACGTTATCCCCCCATGATAAAAACCGTCCCACCCAATAAAACGTCCTACCATTCAGAAACCCCTCCTAGGATCCAGCCCTAACCAATATCCCTGCTCCCAAATTCCTACCTGCAGCCAGTGCCGCGTGACAGACGCTGCAAAACCTTGGGGGCCACCAAACCCCCTCCTTCTCTGACTGACTGACTGAGATCGAGAACAGACACCCCAATTGCAGTTAAAGTCATTTCCTGCGATAACCAGGCTACAAAATGGTTACATTACATTTATCATATACGTTTGTACAAATTAATTTCCTAAAATTAGTTACAAAGTAAAATAATTAGTTTTTTTCGTATGAGGACATCTTGATTTCTCTTGAATTCAGTGGTTAGGAAGTAATTTCAAGTTCAAGCATTACAATCTGTAGGTTCCTTTGTACGATCTGTGACTCTATACAAGGATTTGCGCTTATAAAGGTATTTGAGCATATTAAAAGACCCCCTCTAGTAGTGGAATCGTTTCCCTTTTCATCATTTGGCACACGTCTCTATTGTACGACTTATCTTAGATACGACTATATTAAAAGATAACTGACTATTTGTAATGCTCTGAGCACTTGCTTTCATAATTATGTTCTTGTAAACATTTCACTATCTATTCTTTCATTTTGTCAACAAAGTATTAACACTTGCAGTTTTTGTGTTGTACATCTTGAGATTTTTGTAGAAATTACACTTGTATGTATTATCTTGGAAAAAAGCACTACTTACTGATTTATTCAGCAGGCGCGTTTCGCGCTAGGTCAGCGCACTAATCAATGCTGTGAATTACTGACAAGACTGTTGTTCAGTGTGTTGTGTTGGTGTGAGTCTGTAGTGTGTTTTTGTTCTGTGGTGGGCTATTGTTCATAAAGTAGTTGTTAATTATGTGCTCAAATAACCTATAGTGTTTGATTGGGCGTGTGTTTTGTCATTTAGAATGTGTTGTGCATAGTATTTATGGTGTTCATATATGTCATAGTTTTCTACTGTGTCAAGTTTGTTGCCTTTATTGATGCAATGTAGGATTTTTAGATTGGTGTCTATGTCAGTCTGTGAGTATAGTGTGTTTTGTATGTGTTAGTATTTAAGGTGTTTACACAGTTCAAAATTACACCAGGATAAACACGACAGGGCAGGCATATTCAAGATCACATGCAACAATTGCCCCAGCTTTTACATTGGACAAACAGAGAGAACATTTACCACAAGATACGCTGTGCACATACAAAACAAATTACACTCACAGACTGACATAGACACCAATCTAAACATCCTACATTACATCAATAAAAGCAAAAAAACTCAAGACAGTAGAAAACTATGAGATGTATAAACACCATAAATACTATCCACAACACATTCTAAATGACAAAACACAGTCCCAAGCAAACACTATATTTGAGCACATAATTAACAACTACTCTATGAATAATAACACACCACAGAACAAAAACACACCACATACTCGCACCAACTAACTACGGTAAGCCAAAATATATGGTAAACAATTCATATTGTGTAATAAAAACACGCTTTTGCTATTGCAACAAGTTATTCGAGAGACTATCGTCATAGAAGTATGAGAGATGCAAGGTTCGATAACAACTAAGGTGAGCAGATTTTCAGATATGACGTCATCAGTTTAAAGGGTTACAAATATGTTTAAAAAGAGTTATGGAAGGATTAAGAAAGATTTTTTAAAGCCTGAGACGAGAGGGAAAATTCGTAGCATTGTGACGACACGAAGTAAAAGTGTAAGAGATTAAAAATTGAATTGCGGCTCAAATAAGCCATTTAGGCAATCTCCTGTGAACTATTGAGTTTTAAAACCACTGTGAGTGCGTGCGCGCATCAGGGCGGTGAATCTTTGTATTTGTCGTGTTTAAAGGGTAAAACTTAATTATTGTTTGCAGGAATTTGGGTGGCCGGGTAAGGTTGGACAAGACACTACCTTCGGCATTCCTTCGGCTGCCATGCCTCTACCTCTCTCACCCAGTTGGGAAGTACTTCAGGTAATAGTTTTTTTTACAAAATGTAAAATATATATCCATGAAATTATGTCTAACTTCTAAGAGTGTATGTGAAATTAAATAAAGTGACTACAAAACGCGATAGATCGAAAATGCTAATTTGATTATTTAAACACGCAGAGTAATACCAGAGCACACAGCATAATACGTATAATGGCATTAGAAAATTTTGCTCGCAAGCCCTATACCGAGCAAGACAAACATCGCCTTAAAGGGGTTTATAATACAGTCTAAATAAACATTAAACCCTCATTAACGATTGCGTTGCTTACGTGCTGAATAATTCTGTGAACTATCTTTTGATAAACACACAAAATACTCAGAACTTAACGAGCCGGAAAAATTACAAAATTATCCAAATTAAATTCTTATTTTCTTCACATCGTTAAAAAATAACATTACCAGAATGCATGATCTCAATTTACCACATGTAGGCCTATGATAAAGAAGTTAGATAAATTCGCTCGTACAGTAAAACCGTATTACTTTCAACCCTTATCCATAACATTCTATTCTTTATTAAAACGTAGTAATACGTTTTGTAAAGTTAGTTAGTGAAATTATCTTTTTGTAACCAAATCTATCCTATTTAACACGGTACTTCGTTAGTATCCAGCTATATAGGCCTACATTAGTATCTAGCTTTGTTAGTATCCAGCTTTGTTATTACCCGGCTGAACGCGTAAGTAACACGATTTATTAGTATCCAGCTATTTGCGATAGTACCCATCTATGGACGTTAGTACTCATCTATGTACGTTAGTACCCAGCATTGTTAGTATCCAGCTATTTGCGATAGTACCCATCAATGGACGTTAGTACTCATCTATGTACGTTAGTACCCAGCATTGTTAGTATCCAGCTATTTGCGATAGTACCCATCTATGGACGTTAGTACTCATCTATGTACGTTAGTACCCAGCACTGTTAGTATCCAGCTATTTGCGATAGTACCCATCTATGGACGTTAGTACTTATCTATGTACGTTAGTACCCAGCATTGTTAGTATCCAGCTATTTGCGATAGTACCCATCTATGGACGTTAGTACTCATCTATGTACGTTAGTACCCAGCATTGTTAGTATCCAGCTATAGGCCTATACCTTAGTATCCAGATTTTTATTACCCGGCTGAACACGTAACCCGCTTTGTTAGTATCCAGATGTTTACGTTAGTACCCATCAATCTACGTTACTACTCAGCTATGTATGTTAGTACTTAGCTATGTAGGTTAGTATCCAGCTCTGTTATCACCCGGCTGAAGTTTATAGTTTTGTGTCTTGTTACATTCAAGTTCTTTAAATTTTGTTTATATTTTTACCACTATTTATGGTTGTTACTAAAATAATTTATGTCTTGTTTAAAATGTATGTTTGACTAATCTATTTGAAAAGGAAACAAGTAGCCTAACATAAAAAAATATGTCAGTTTAAAAAATTTATTAATACAACAAAGAATTTTTTTTAGTTAATTTTTATTAGAAGGTCTAATTACAATTAATATAAATATGGATATATGTCTACATATAACAGAATCACAATAGGCAGTGGCAAAACACAAAGAGAAATTAATTATTGAAAATAATTAATTAATTATAATGAACGAAATAATATTTGAAAAAACTTTATTAACATCAAGTAGCATCCACTACAAGTTTTAAAAAATGTAGTTCTAATTGAATTTGAATGTATGAATAAAAGGTATTTTATTAACGATTGAAAATTTGAACAATATGTATATAGGGAGATTGTGAACTAACAGAAGGAATTAAAAAATCGTAGTTTAATAGTACCTATTTGGTCAAGTAAGATATTATCCCAATGGTGCTAGAAAATTTCTCCATGAACTGCAACGCCTGGTTAAACTATAAGTCAAACAATAGAGGCAAGAGAAATTTTAGAACCCCCAAGTTAAAACGTTTGCTATGCTCACACCTATTCATTTAAAGTTAGATTTTTAATTCTGCAGTTACCGCATCTTATTCCACACTAAGACACCGCTTCCCTCTATACGTTCGGAACATTGAGCCGATCCAACCCCAACTTGAAAACTTCAACCACCAATAGTTGACTTAGGGGTGGGAACAAGGCGCATGTTTTTGTTATTGGGTGGAGTTGACTTTTCAGCTTCTCTCTTATCATTGGTCTGTTTAAATCCCAATCAAACTGTGATCTGTCGATAAAATGGCGTACATTCGGCTCAAACGAGCGTATACTGATGTGTTTTTTTAGTAATTAACATAGGCCAGATTGATTTGTTTGCTAACATGCCTACTGCAAGTTTTAATTAAATTTAAGTTTTCATTTTTAGGAAACAACTGCCCGCTTGCTGTTCATGGCTGTAAGATGGGTTCGCTGCTTGGCACCTTTCCAAACTCTCTCAAAAAGGGATCAAGTAAGCAAATGTTAAGGGTTAGATTAGATAAATACGAAAAAAGGTAGTACTTCACAAAGTCTGCATCAGTTTCAATTTTTTCGTTTTTACACATGCAAATTAATATACATTCAAAACAGTGGCGGACTTTACGGGGGAGCTTTGGGGATCAAGCCCTTAAAATATGAAAACGTGATATTTTTAAATTAAAAATAACACTATAATTGTAAAATACAATGCCATATCCGATGTTTGCGTTCAGACCTGATTTAAATCTATTTATTAAGTAGGCCTAGTAGAATATGTTTACAAACCCATATTAATCACAAAAATACCATACTATAATCACTAATAAATACGCCCATCCACAATGTAATAAATAAGTGGTTTGTATAGTAAATATTTACTATATAGGCCTATGGTAAATGGTAGTAGTTAATTATTGTGCAATATCACAGGATATGCCTATAACTATTGCCTTCAGATAGAAAAAGCTTGGAGTTTACCATATTTCATAAATATTTTCTGGGTGGGGACCCCTTCTCCCACCAAAATATTTTTCTGGATCCACCACTCATTCAAAACAATAAAATGTTACCAGAGCCGGCTTTAAGCAGGGGTGACCACACAAACATAGGTTAACTAGAAATATTCTGAGAAAGGTTTTTGTATATAATATGCAGTAATTTATAAATTTATATACAGCGGAACTCTGACTATCCGAATTAATTAATTTCGGACCCATTCGTTTATTTGGAATTTTTTCGATGAGGGTTGATATTTAATTACTCTATGTATCCTGCAAATGGGCGAAAAACTATATTTCTTGTAGTTTTATATTTTTGTATAACCTTCTTAACTAAGGTCTTAGCTTTTTCACTAAAAATCGAACCTTAATCCGGGTTTCTCATAAATCTTGGGTGCAACAACCACTTGAAAATTTAATCTTCTAATTCTTTGTTTTTTGCTGCATTCATTGATTTCCTTGAAGAACTTTCATCTCCATTTTCAAGCAATGACACGAAGTTTAAAAGTAGGGTTGCTCCATTTAATATCTGAAACCGTTGATTGTCCAACATAGTACATCTCAGCCAACTGCTTACCCGTAACTCCTTTATCTGTACTCTAAATAGTCTATCCACTATCGTTAAGACAACTCGTTTTCTTTTAGAAGCCATGGTGAACAACGAAACGTAATCACAAACAAAACTGACCTATACGAATCAAAGACACACTGACTGACTAATCAAAACGTAGTGACAGTCGAGTTGGGACGGGCACCTGGAGACGGACTACAGTCAATCCTACAAAACCAGAGACGGTACTCAGCATCCAAATGTTTGCCCTGTGCCTACACTAGCTTTGCGGAGGAAAGGTCACTGCCACATGTAGACAGAATTATTATTTTGAAAATCGCTGTACGTTTCAGTCTTAATTTTTTTTCTTAAAATCTAAAAGCGATTCAAATAGTTGGAGTCCGTTTAATTGGAGCTCTACTGCAATATGGAAATTGTCTACCTTAGAACTTTAAATTTAGCATTTCCTAATTTTATTTAATTGTTAAGTATAATAATAATAATAATAATAATATGATTTCTCTAGCTATCTACGTTTCATACTGTATTTACGACACATAAAGTCCTAATTATACTGTGTTAGCGGGGGTGCAAGATGGATGCCAAATTTAGGAACCCCACAGTAAAGGTTTGCAACGGACCCAAGGTTAAGACTACGAGCTGAGTTAAGCGACGTACGAGCAAAGCCGAGCGGGGCCGAGCGATGCGATGCTATGCCAAGCTGGGCAAGATCTGCTATGCGTTCGCACTGAAGCCGATTCGCACACAGTGGGATTCCTAGCCTTGTAGTGAGAGGTGCTTCTTTCCTGTCAGTCTCAGTTGCAACGTAATATAATAATAATGTCATCACCGTTTGATGATGATGATTTTATTGGATAGTTCCTCACTTTATGATAAATGTGTGGGAGAAAGAAGGCAATACTGGACACACAATATCAATAAATATCACGAGGCTAGTGGACAGTTCGTAACTCTATACGAGAAACTCCGAATTTTTAATTCACTCCGAAAGCTATCCCTCAAATGTTTCCATTATTCTTTGCTACAAGAAACGAAAAATAATATTGTTAACAACTGTATTGTTGTAGATATTAGAGTGTTAAAAACTATATTAGATATTGTCGAACGGCACATTTGTATCCTGTATTTCTTGGTAGATTGATCCCACAACGGAGGTCTTTCTTGAATCGAACTAATTAATATTTTAATATCAATATTCATTATAATTGTATTTTAGAATTAACAAAATATAAAGAACAAAAAGAACTTTAAACAATAAAAAAAAACAATATATTGCGCAATGTTTCATAAGTTACTGGGCTAAACACTGAAATAGTCTGAACAAAAGCAAAAAACGCTTGAATTGGCGGCAGGAAGGACTGCACAAAACGGCTCGGCATCGCTCGCCACGGCCCGGCGTTGGGGCTCAGCATCGCACGGTCCGGCTTTGGTGTGAAACCCCACTTAGGCTTACCCTGAAAGTTACTTTAAATGTTGCAAACTTTAAATAATGGTAACAAATCTGAACAAATATAGCCACACAAACAACCTGAGTTTTCAAATCGTATTCTTTTATCCAGCAATTTTTTATAATTACCACATCATGTTATTCCCAATTGTATTATATTAAAATACAGGCCTTCGGGTTCATTTAGCATTTAGTAGAGCAAAATATCTTTCGGCGCCCTTGTAAGGGTAAAGTAATAGAAATATACTAAAAAATAAATTTAAATACTATAAATGCTACTAGTAAATAAATACTAAAAATAAATATACTAAAAAATGTACAGAATTTACGGAAGATTTCGCAGAACTGCGTAGCACAAGGTTGAATGAATGGCTGTCACAAGGTATGCCTACATAGAGCGCCAGAGGGTTTATTAATATAAATTTTTTGTACGCCTCCATTTTTCCTTTCATACTAAAGCTACTATCATAACCTTGACTCCTGCAATTTTTAACATTGAGTCCAAGTTTTACTAAAACTTCGCGATTATTTCGTAGAAGCGTGGAATCGTTCACCGTGAAAAATCCGTTAAAATGTCCCTTAACGGATTAAATTACCTCATGAGATACATCGAAAATCTAAATGTAAAAGAGAGCTGTTCCTTATCGGCGCGGTGAAACTGCGCAAATTCTCAGAGCTCAATAGTTGCCCTAATTGGTCGAAGTGCGCAAGAAATAAGTCGAGAATACTGTGAAAAATCCGATAAAATCTTCTTTAACTCCAATTACCTCATGAGTTACACCGCAAAATCTAATTGTAAGAGAGAGCTGTTCCTTATCGGCGCGGTGGAACTGCGCAAGTTCTCAGAGTTCAATTGTTGCCCTAAAAGGTCGAAGTGCGCAAGAAGTAAAGTCAAGAATAGTGTTGAACTGTGCAGCCTAAAATTGTATCGTATGGTCAATATATAAAGTGAAAGGAAAAATGTTGACCAAATATGACCTAAGAAACGTTATCATTAGGTAGATGGTCAACTTGAAAACATAAACAATCTTGTATTTAATAGATTACAAATGTAGGTAGGTTAGGTTGGTTAAATGTTTTGATGTTGCTTGTTGTAATCATCTTGAAATCACTGATTACACTATAATTAAATGACACTTAACTAAGTGAATACGTAAGGGCTTACTTGCTGACGCGTTTCGAAACAATCGTTCCTTTTACGAAGCAAAGCCGCTACTCGGTGTAGAGGCTTTGCTTCTTAAAAGGAACTATTGTTTCGAAACGCGTCAGCAAGTAAGCCCTTACATATTCACTTAGTCAAGTCATAGTTAGTCATTTAATTTATAGTAGAATGTTTTGTTACTTGCGTATTATACGGCCACTATTATACCGCGCGCTGCGGTGGTTAGGTTACGTTAGTTTAACATAAATATGTTACTATTAATTCACTGTTACATTATGAATAAATAGAGGAACAAGAGGCATCGAGGTACCGCCGGAGTATATATGTGGCAATTGGGAGTGACCGAGACTGGCGGAGATGCGTTCAACTCAATTCTCACTAACATCGCTTTTTAGGAGGCAGAAAATAAGAAAAAATAATAAAAAGCCATTTTCACATTAAATCAAATAAACTCTACCCTGCATAAATATTTAGTATTTTTACGTCCCCTACAAAATAATTTCTAAATATAGTGGCCTCCGTATAATACGTAAATACTAATGTATTTTACATAATAATAAAGAGTTGTTACAATTCCAGGCAATAACCAAAGTAATTCTCAACGAAAGTGTAACATGTACAATTTATTACCTAACTCCTTCTCGTCTTAATAAATAGCATAAACTCTCAATCAATGGTAAGCTTGTTACTAGTGAGTAAAATAAAAATCCTTGCATACCTTACAATTTACAATCCAAAACTCTCTTCTAAAGATGTGGTTAAACGACGGCTAGTAGGCATACGGTAAAACGTACTATCAACCGTGAATAGTTGACCTAAGATATACTTACGCAGCTCAACCATAGTCCCAAGAAATAATTCGCTTACTAATTTCTTAAACATGTGCGCAGTTCCACCCTGTCCGTTTCTTTTGGGAAATATCAGGAGTACAATCACCAATGATAGCGAAGTAAATTGCTTGTAAAGCTCTTGCTAAAATAGCGTTGTTTTTTTTTTTTTTTTGCCACTAATTCAATCAATCAATTCGAATAGTTTTGCCAGAATAATGATCGGACGTGTCTTGATTAAGCGCGAGACTTGCATGATTAAACATTATAGGGTCCAATTTAACCAACAATGGAACGAGCCCTAAAACTATACCATAATTAGGTGTATATAATTTATCCGAATTTCTTCGAAAAATCGTATTATTGATGCCTATGTACAGTGCGTGAGGTTTAAACGTGTCTCTGACCTTGAACCATACCATAGCTAGGGTAGGTATCTTGACCTTGAGTCCATAGCTAGGATGACTGGGCTGCAGTGCGGAGTCAAAACCCAAAACTTCAGAAAACATACGTGGTGTTTAAAGTGTAAACAGCTCTAATTAACTAAATAATAATACTGTAATGGTTTGATGTAGACATAATCTTTTGTGTTGCTCTGCTTCTGCAAAGAAAGAGACGAGATTATGAAAGAGACGATACATGTATTATATAATGTTTTCAGTTATGCTAGTAGTCAAATGCTAGAGCAGAACGAGGGAGACCGTTAAACCTCGCGCACTGTATATTGTAATACTTATCAATCGCCAAAGTGCACTTTGCCAACGCACAATATCTTTTTTTAATTAATGTTTATTTTTCCTTGCCAATAAACATCTTCCTTGTCTTTCCAGTTTCTATCCATTGCTGATAAACATTTTTATAAGCCTCACTGTTTTCGCGCAATCGAAGAGATTCAGACACAGTAGTTGCTCTTAGTCGTTCGGAAAAATTGGAAGTTTTACTTCTCTCAACTAAAAAATTCGAATCTTTTTTCAATCCTTCTTTCTATTGCACTTACATTTCCCCTTAATTTTTTTTCCGATTTTTTATCTTTTTAAGAGATTTCCAATAGTTATCAAAACCCTACAGCCCCCTAAATTGCCGGCGACACCCGAGATAGTCCTCCAAAGACCGGTATTGCGACTACGACAGGTTTAGTTATAAAAAGTAAAATTGTCTACAGCAAACAAACTAAGGAATGTCGCAAACATCCATTTGCGTATTATTTACATCGTGAAGTGGTTATCGAAATTTTCATTTGGTGTGTGTATTGTTAAATGTCATTGAGAAATTTTCTGTTTAACTTAACTAAAATGTAAATAGCAACAAACTATTCCATAAGGACATGTTTGGTTATAGAAAAAAATCCCTAAAGTAAGCTAACCAGTTGCTGAATTGAACGTTGTAACATTATTTTATCCAATAAAAAAATATTATTTACCATAGCATTAAGAAAACAAATCAGTAGTTATTTTTTTTAACTGTGAATTAGTTTATTAATATACTTAAAAATGGTAAAGGTATCAGATTTCCACAGGCAATCAAACATGTCCTAACTGAGAAGCGCGGAAGGTTAATAGTTGCAGTGAAACTATTATTATTCCCCACTTTATCATATGCTCTTCAAGCGAAAAGATTGGCCCAAAATGCATTTAATTCAAGGTAGAAGTGATCATGAAAATATGATCCATAGCCGTCTTGGAGCAATGTTTAGTTGAAATATTGGTATGTAAAGTGTTTTAAAATGAGTTCATAAGATATTGTTTAATATTTTTTGCTTTAAATTATCTAACTAATTACATCTAATGGTGCTACGCCCAGGCCAATCTAAACCTGAACATTGTGGGAGTCGCAAAAGGAAATTATCAATTCTACATAAGTTTTCCAGCTAAGTGATAAATAATAATTGGTACAATCTTTCACTTCTAAAATGAGTTCTTCTACCTAAAGTTTAATCCGGTAAAATATTAAATGAAAATGCAAAAAAATTGTGTTTCTATCCGGGTAATATAAAAAAAAAGATTAAGTCTGTGGTATTACAAATTATATTTTTTAAATACCAGTTATTAGATTCAGAATATGTATGATACATTTAATTAATTGAGCAATCTTAATAGTGGGTATCTGATATATATACCACAAATTCATTAACGGTACAATTGTTGAAATTGGTCAACATCATAAAGAGATTTAATATTTTAAAACGAGTGTAGGGGAAAATCGTCTGGTATCGGACATCATGATTAACCAGCATATGACTAACGGCAGCACCTATCATGGTATCATATTGTTTCTTTAAGGAAAACGGAGTAGTTGTCACCATATAGGATATCGCTGCGTCGTTTAGTTGTAGGGTCATGTTTTGTTGTTCATTCGCGTTTGTTGTAGTACAAAGTTAGGTTTGGGAGATTATAAGTTCAGTAAATGTGAGTATTTATATATATATATATATATATATATATATATATATATATATATATATATATATATATATATATATATACTTTGTTTACCATTATAAACTTACTATATTCCTATATAGGTTAAATGAATTCCTACACAAACTATTAACTTCTCTATAGTTGAATCCATGCTAATTGCCGTTCGGGTGGTATCGGACAAAAGAAAACTGAAAATTTTAACAGTTAGAACTCAAATCAAATGATTTTTTCCAGAGAGCAATATGAAAGATAAGAGGAAAATTAATGAAAAATGTATGAAGAGACCAATGGGACAAGTTTTAAGTAAAAAAGGGAAGCAAGTGAAAAATACCGTGTCCAAGAAGCTCATTAGGGGACAGACTCAGAAATATATCTAAGGGGAAGTTGTGTAACGCTCTGTGAAAATGAAAGTTGTGGAAATGAGAAAATGACAAAAAAAAGTGTTTTTGTAGTTGATTTATCAAAAATATTTATTTTTTATGAATATTTTATGGATGAATATACAGTAAACTCCCGATTGTCCGTGGAATAGGGTGGCCCGGAAACGCCGGATAACCGAATTCCCCGGATAATCCTTTATGAACAAAGAATACGCAAAACTATCGATAATCGATTATTATACAAAGTTACACAAATAATGACCCCGGTTAATGCAATTTTACAAATAATCTTCAGAGGACAAAATAAATACAGAAAATAATTTAAAATGTCGATGTATTTAAGGGATTATAACATGTACATTTATATGTCTAACTATTTGCAATACGTACATAAGTATATGTCAAAAGTAAGTATGTATGTACATATGTAATTTCCTTTACACATAATACAAAAAAATCTGTCACTTTCGTTCGTTTTCTTTTGAGCATTGATTTAGCTTTAATGTGAGATCTAACCATTTTGTCGTACAGTGTCTACTTGTGTCACAAAGCCATAAAGATCGATAATGTATATGACACACATGGATAATGAATATGTCACGTCCTAGACTATTTATAGCCGAGATTAGCTGACATTTGTTTACAACCTTATGGGTTTCGCATTAGGTTTTCAAGCGTCTAAGCATTTTGTCATTGTCTATTATATACAGTAGTCTGCTCGCCCCTTTTATTTCGCTGGCCCGCGTCGGGATGCTTCCCTTTCATTGTAAAACTTAGTACGTACATATTTACATATCTATTCCCTTCATCTTAACTTCTATTAAGCCTAATATGTATTTACGCCGTAATTCACCGTTTGGAAATTTAAACACATGAATCTGATTGGAATAAAAATTGGATATTTGTAAAACAATGGCAGACCCCGGATAATCCGCAACCCGGTTAAACCGTCCACGGATAATCGGGAGTTTACTGTATAGTTAAAATATTTAAAAGTCTCTTTATTCAGGACAACATGACTGTCCAATACCACCCTCCTGAATTTGTAATCTTATATGTTGAACTCATAAAATAAATATGAAAGATAATTCTAATGTGAAGTTTTTAATTTTATTTATTCTTAGTCCACGATTTGTCCATCACAAAATAGAGAATTATAAATACCACAGTGCTAAAAACACAGGAGGAATTATTTTTTCAAGAAAAGTTCATGTTAGGAAAGTGGTGGGAATAGTATAGTAAAACTGCCCAATGTTTTGCAGTAATTATGGTCTTTTAATTATAATTTAGGATGTTTTTCCTGAAGATGTACTTATTTTATTTTTAAAATCTTTTGAATAATATATAAATTAAAACTATTCCTGTATTTGAAATATTTGTATTAATTAATTTATTTAATTGTATAGAAGATATTATTAATTGAATTCGTTACTATGGGAAAGTTAATTGAAAGAAATACTATCATCCTGGTTGAGTATTTTATTCTGACAAAATTGAGAAACTAGGAGAGTTCTGATATTAATGTACCTAGAGGATAAATAAATTGAGAACTTCAAGCACATATCATACTAGTTCTTTAAACTTGGAACAGTTAAGTTTTTGATACATTTAAATATTTTATATTAATAAATATTATTAAAATTTAACAACATTCCGAATAAGTGTTTCACATCCATTATTGATTATTTTCAAGCACAGCACAGCAGTTGGCATTACCATAACTTTTTTTACTTTACAGCTATTACTCCTACAAGAATCTTGGAAGGAGTTGTTTCTGCTTCACTTAGCACAGTGGGCAATCCCATGGGATCTTTCGCCTCTGTTTAATTCTGGTAAAGCTCGAGATCGTCTTCCTGTAGATGATCCATTAATAAACAACGAAATGAAGTCTATTCAAGAGATACTTGCTAGATTCCGGCAACTTTCACCAGATGGCAGTGAATGCGGTTGTATGAAAGCTGTAATTTTGTTTACTCCTGGTAAGTTGTACTTCTTTAGGGCAGTATCATTTCACGAATTTCATATACATTTGCTTTTAAAATTTTCATTACTTGTTTAAAAGAGAAAAAATAATTCATTGATAGTTTCAAAAAAACCTAACATTAAAGTGTTAAATAAAATGTCTAATGAATCGTAATTATTTTCGATTCACAGTTAAATGTATGGACCTACTGTAAACTAAACCTAACGACTGCAGTACCTTAAAATTGTTATTATTTAGGGTCATTTTAAACCAGATCTCTGTTTTTTTTAATGAAAATCAGTTACTGAGAAATGAATAATCACAGTTATTATTATATGATTTATATTTTTTTCTAAAAAACCTAAAAATAATAAACGTAGGAAAACTAAAAATTCACAGTTACTTCTATTATTTTAATTCAGGGAAGACACCACCTGGCTTCATAATTAGTGGCGGCTCCAGCCCAATTACATTGGTGGGGCTCATGACAAGGGGTCTCCCCAGATTTACGAGGTGCGGAGACAATTTTAAAATTTGATACCCATTTAACTCGTTTTACATTCTAAGCACCTACAACTTTTATTAAGTTATACTTATTGATTAATATATTAACATTGCTATAACTAATAGACGTATTACGGTGTGATTTACAAAATGTTGCTAGGTTGGGTAGTTAAATGATTGCCTATGCTAAAGCGTCGAGTACTCAACGAGTAGTGTGAATCAAGTTTTACTTTTAAAAGTATATTAGGCCACTGTGTATGCGCATCAAGGATCTATAAATGGAAACATTGTGAGAACATTACAAATAAGCCTATAATGCGCTTCTTAGATCATATAGAATTGTAGTAGCAGCACTGATTAGTCATTTCTCAGCGCATGCGCATGACTACGGGACTCCATCCCAGGCCACCCGTAATACGCGCGTTGAGTGACGTCACCGCACGGTTTTGGCTGTTTCAGCTTATTCCCCGCACACTCAATGCAATAGTCTGGGGCTCTCTGCTGTGAGCCCCGCGCAGAGCTTGGGGCTAATATCGTGCGTCAACTGTTAAATATTTTTTGGTTTTAACATTGCTTAAATAATTCTAAGCTCTTTTTAACCTAATTTAAGACAAATGAATATTAATTAAAAATTAATTTTTGTAATTAGGATGGCTGCGCCCCAGAGCCCTTTTGGACAAACCGCCACTGTTCATAATATGAAAATTGTAATATCTAGAGCAGAGTTGTCCAACTTATAAAGGTAGGGGGGGGGGGGCTGTAACTCAATTTTTGGGCCAAACCGCTACGACACCTATGTGTGGTGCAGAGTCCGAGAATTACTTCCTGAGGGGGGAAACGTTTTTAAAATTAGATGCACATTGGTGAATTTTGAGGCAGTTAGATGGCTTCAACTGACTGATACAATTTTGTATAACTTTACTAAATAAATATTTCTTGTCAAGTTTGAAAAACTACTGGCCGCACATAATAGGCCGGCGAGTCGCATTCGGCCCCCAGGCCGCAGTGGACAACCCTGATTAGAGGCTGCAATTTATTCCATTGATTCAACCAGAACAAAAGTTGAGGAAATGTGGTCTGTTACTTTAGTTAAGCAGAGGGAGATTAGAAGTTTTTCTATCATCGGTGAGATGTGGCAGTGATGGATCTGATAAACTGTTAATGAAATTCTCGATATGGCCTTTACTGTTTTGTTCTGACCTTGAATTCACTTTTATTCTCTGTTCACTAGTAATATTGGGATTAACTATTACACGAGAGACTAATATCCCAAAGCAGCCTTTGTATAGCCCCAATAAATATGAAACTTGGTGAGTATTTTTATTTGTGAGTAAGGGTTCAGCTGTCAGTACTACTCTAAGTTTAAAGCCTGTAGAATCTTTTACCTTTAACCTGAAAAATTTGTTGATTTTCTGTAGATAAAATTTAAAAAATTCTTGAGGTGTATTGAATTTCAGGCATCCTATAATTTCAATTTCTTTACAAAAGACAATAAATATTCACGCCATAATTATGCAATATTGATCTTTTCCGTACAAAATTTGAATAGTTCATAACCCTAATTTGGACTTTGTAATTTATAAATCCCGTAAAATTTAAGTATACAAATTAATTGAGCTAATAATGGTTTTTTTAATCCGACAAAATCGTTTACTCTATCTTATTATTTTTTTCAACAGAGACCCCAGGCCTTGTAGATGTTCAGCCCGTCGAAATGCTGCAGGATCAAGCTCAGTGTATACTAGGTGATTACGTACGAGGTAGATACTCCCGTCAACCTATCAGATTTGGTCGCTTACTTTTAATGATGCCGTCTCTAAGATCTATACGGCAGTCAACTGTGGAGAAACTTTTCTTTAAAGAAACTATAGGGGATATTCCTATTCAAAGGTTACTGGGTGATATGTATCTTATGGAAAAATCTTATGCCTAGAATAACAACAAAATTTTTTGAGTAGTAAAGCTTGGTAAAGTTTAGTCTGTAAATAACATGTGCAATACAAAAATCATAAATTCTTGTAATTATCAGTTGTTATTTCATTTACGCTTGTTTGAAAATTTAAATGAATTAAATCAACAGCCTTTCAGCTACATCAACTTTCTCTGGAATAAAACCACTCCATCTCTTTTAATTCAAAGAAAACATTGCTGTAAGCAACTTGGATGGCTGGAGACATTTATACTCTCAAAGTGAAACAGTAAATTTTAATTTAAAATATTCATCTCTGAAATTCTTATACACAGTTAATTTAATATTAAAGTTCTTCAACCATATACAGACTTCTATTGTCTGAAAACCATAAAAAAACAAATTTATATTCTATAACGAAGTTTAAGATGACACTTATTGCAACTACGGCCTAGTTTCAAACTGAAACCTTCAAGTGTCACATGATTAAGGGTGTTTCATTTAATCTATCAATTTAATATTGTACAAAAAAGCACTGTATTTTTTCAGCTGCTGAACGGTGAATATAATAAAACAATGAAATTAATTAAACCCGAATTATGAATTTGAACAAATTTGACTGAACCTATTCGGCAATATGTTTAGAAACACCCTACAGGGATTGAAAACTATTTTAATTAAAAAACAGAAAACATTTTCTGTGTTTTAAAAATAGGCTATAGATTATATTATTTGTAATAAGGATTTGTATATAGATATTTGTTAATAAGTTAAAGTTATTTTTGGGAGTGTATATTAAATCTGATCTATTTTGAGGAAAAAATTAAATTGATTTTTTTTACAAAAACAAATTTTTTTAATCATACAGTAATATCTCGACTTACGCTACCCCGTCTTGACGATTTTAAGTCCCAAGTTACGTGGTTTTAAATCATGCTGTCCGAGTTATGCAGAAACTGGCCTGTTCTGGAAGGAAACACATTAAAGAACTTTTATAGTGCATGAAGAGAAAACATTTCCAGGTTTTATGGCCGCCAAAGACCGATTGACAGTGATGGTTGGTGCAAATACAGCTGGTGACTGTATGTTGCAACCTCTCATAAGCTATGAGACAGAACAACGAAATCTGTGTAGAAGATTTTTGGAAACTATTCAATGTTTTAGATGCTTTGAAAATCATTGGACAATCTTGGAATGAAATTTTACAAGAAACTTTGAATGTCGTTTGGGAAAACGCATTTTTTTGCCACTTAAACTCAGTGCTATAGTCTGATGAAATTGCTGATGTGATTGAAGAAGTTGTTGGTTTTGCCAGACAACTCAATTTAGAAATGGATAATGATGACTTTCAAGAACTGCTGGATTTACACAAGGAGTTGACATTTAATTGATAAGCTAATAGAAATGCGTGAGCAAGAGCAAGACCTTAAAAACGTAGATTGTTTAGACCCAGTTGATGTCGAAGATGAAATGACAGTTAGAAACTTGACAAAAGGCCTTAGTTGTTATGGAAAACAGGCTCCAACGGTAAGTGTATTTTTGTAAAAAAAATTAGCGCCTTACAAGGAAATTCTGCGTGAGAAGAAATTTTCTTCAATTCGTCAAACAAATTTACTAGATTTTATGAAGCCTTCTATGTCAAAATAACTTCTTTAAAATATGTATGTATATAATATAATTTTTTGTTGTATTATGTATTTAAGATTTTAGTACAAACACATTTTTCTTCTAAATTATTAGTTTATTCAGTCTTTGGTCCCAATTAAAATTGATTACTATGAGATTGTATGTAAAATTATGCTCTGATGTACGTGAATTCAACTTATACGGTTATCGTTTGGTCCCACCTATTGCGTAAGTACGGGGTATTAATGTAATCTATTGGAGAAAACCAAATATAAATCTTTTAATGCATAGAATAGTACATGTTCAACAGCTACTTTCTCTCAGTTGTAAGATAAACTGGTACGAAACAATTTTTAGAGGAAAGACTTTTAATTTAATTAAAACTTTGTTGTAATGTGGTACCTTCCTAAGAGTTTGGGCAAGTATTGAACGACACCAAGTATCTCAAATCGTCCAAGGCTTTATTTCCTCTTTTGAGGTTAAATTAAGGTGAACCTATTATGTACAAATGATGCAGCCAAAAACTAAAAATATAACTGATAAAAATAATGAATAATAAAATAAATAATAATCCAAATTTTAGATTATAGTCCAAGTTTGGATTAAAATGACGGGAGGTTAGACCAACACAAACTTTGTTGAAATCTGAGCATCACTGTTCAAATGAAGGCTTTTCTACTACCCAGAAAAGCGAGATAAAAGTCGACAACAGATGGTAGAGTAGATCAGTGCTGAACCTAAGTTCATTTATGTTAATTCTGCTTTATTTTTATTTAGTTTAAAGGAAATTAATTAATCAGTATAACTGTTATCATCAACTGTAACTGATAACAGAATTCAACTGTCTTTTCCTAGAGAAAGGTTATTAATATAACATATAGTACTAGAGTAACCATGAAGTTCCTTGGTACTGGCAAGAAGAAAATGAGAGCACCATGTCACTGGATTACTTATTTAGTCTAGATCTGATTTTTATCGAGGCCATGGAGCGTGTCTAGCTATAACAATAGGTAAAATTTTATAACCTGGCACTTGGGGCCTACAGGCCTTGGTGAAAGGCCGAGGACGAGGGGAGGATGAAAGTGCTAGCAAGTCATTTTCAAAAACATCGACCCTTGGAATTACGCTGGCTCATTATGTTGTTACTAATTAATACTTTTTAATGTATAGTAAAAATAACAACAACTGTAAATAGGGTATTCAAGGAAGCGTGCTAATAGGATTGTCTAAGGTTTAGGAAGTGTACACCGTGATTTCTTGACTTGATGATTGATGACAACAGTGCCTGATGTTACATAGATGACGATCCACAATTTCTTGCTAAGTGCAAGCTTATAAAATTTGACCTGTGCCTGACATACTGCTTGAGTTCAATTAAAAATATCAGTGATGCCATTACAGTAGGTGACATTATAACTTGCACCTGCAAGTTAAACGATAACTTAAAGGAGGAATTAAGTGTTAAAAATATGTATAAAGAATAAATAATAAAACTTATTGTGTAGAGAAAAATAAACTGCCAAGACACTCTGGAAGCAACTGTAAAGGGATGAGAGATTTGGAATAATGATCATAAGATAGAAACAAAATAAATCTATCATATATTCATACTAAGCAAAAGGCAGGGATTAAGTTTGGAGAACTTAGGATTTGTTGAAAGGACCATATTAGGTATTCTGTCCTTGAGCCAAAATAAATTAAAGTACACCTTTTTTATTTACAAAATATCTTTTTTTTCAAATTATAAATAATGATGAATATTCAATTTTTATGATAAGAAAAATTGATAATATAAATATATTTTCTTAGAAAATTAAGTAATTTACATTTTTAGTTGTATATTATTCATTTAATATATATATATATATATATATACTACAGTATGAATTTTTATGTATTAATAAAGAAATAAGACAAAATACAAATACAAGAATAATTTATTGAATATACAATTCGAATAAATTATTCTTGTATTTGTATTTTGTCATATTTCTTTATATATATATATATATATATATATATATATACATCGTGATATTTCACGTTGTCCATTATATTTCCACTACTATTATTGCACTGACTTTATGAAGTTATTATTATTATTACTTGTAAATAATTTTTTCCACCACTGAGTGCAATAATTTTACCTTATGTGATGAGGTGCCATCTGGTGACTTGACCACTGTCGAATCACAGTGATTCGACAATGGTCAAGTGACCGAAAGGTGCCTCATCACATAAGGTAAAATTATTGCACTTAGTGGTGGAAAAAAATATTTACAAGTAATAATAATAACTTCATACATATATATATAAAATTATATATAAATATATTTATTATAATATTATATATTATTAATAATATATAATATTATATATTTTATATATATATATATATATATATATATATATATATATATATATATATATATATATATATATATATATATAGATTTTTTGGACTAGGAGACTGACAGACTTACCTTGGTAAGAGTCCACACTGTAGTCTTGAAATAGAAACACATAAAAGCACTTAAACAATGATATATTTCAACCACACAGTGGTCTTTGTCAATCAAAGAGAAAACTCAAAAAGAAATATGAGAGAATGAAATAAAAAATGATTTATTATTTCATTCTCTCATATTTCTTATTGTGTTTTCTCTTCGATTGACAAAGACCACTGTGTGGTTGAAATATATCATTGTTTAAGTGCTTTTATGTGTTTCTATTTCAAGACTACAGTGTGGACTCTTACCAAGGTAAGTCTGTCAGTCTCCTAGTCCAAAAAATCTAAATAATCTTTACCAACCAAAACTAACCTAAAAAAAAAAAAAAAAAAAAAAAAAATATATATATATATATATATATATATATATTTATTTATTTAGGTTAGTTCTAGTAGAGCTTAAAGCTTATTTAGGAATTTTTGGACTTGATAGGAGACTGACAGACTTACCTAAAGGCAATAGTCCAAAACTGCAATCTCTTGGAAATAAGCACATATATAACACATATAAAACACTTAATACACTTTTATTTGAAATATTTCGATCAACATGATCTTCTTCAGTCAAGAAAGAGAAAAAAGAGAAAAACAAATTCAGAGAAAATAAATTCAATTATAATTCTTGTATTTGTATTTTGACTTAGTTCTTTATTAATACACAAGAATACATATTGCAATATATATATATATATATATATATATATATATATATATATATATATATATATAGGAATTTTTGGACTAGATAGGAGACTGACAGACTTACCTGGTGGCAATAGTCCAAAACTGCAATCTCTTGGAAATAAATAAATAGACGCATATAAAAACTCTTTTTTGATTGAAATGATCACTATTTGATCGAAATATTTCAATAGTGTGATAAGTTTTTATATGTGTCTATTTATTTATTTTCAAGAGATTGCAGTTTTGGACTATTGCCACTGGGTAAGTCTGTCAGTCCCCTATCTAGTCCAAAAATTCCTAAATTAGCTTTAAGCTCTACTAGAACTAACTTAAAATATATACATATATATATATATATATATATATATATATATATATATATATATATATATATATATATATATATATATATTTAATAAATTAAAAGTATTTCAAAAACAAGAATACTTTTAATGAATATATTTATTCAAAGCTTTTCGCCGATAAAATAGTATCAGCATATTCAGGAAAATAATTATCTAATAAAATACTCTTACTAAATTTTATAGGAATTTTGTAAAAGTATTTTATTAGATAATTATTTTCCTGAAGATGCTGATACTATTTTATCGGCGAAAAGCTTTGAATAAATATATTCATTAAAAGTATTCTTGTTTTTGAAATATTTCTAATTTATTAACTATATATACAAGAAAACATTTACCATATATATATAATTATTATTATTATTATGCAAAGATACTAGAACAGAAACAAACATTTAATGGCTTGTAATGCTCTAATGTGCATCAGACGAGTGAATAACTTGTGTCTAGGAAAACACAAAGTAACGTAGTGTTGAAATCAACTATTATAATTTGAACCCAGTAATGAAATATAAGTGTACTGTACGTAGTTCATAGGAGAATAAATGTACATTTTATCAGTATTAATTCCTTTATGTGTTTATTGTCTACGTCAGAAATATTTATATCTTCATATAATAGAAATGTTTGAATGTTCCTGTCATATAACTGTAGTTTTAAGTATGATATCTGTGATATTATGTTAACTGTAGAAATATTTTTTTATTTATATGCCAAAGAAATGTTATTTACGTGGAGGAATAATTGAGCCTAGAAGCTTATTATGTCTATGTTCTATTTCCTTTAATCATAAAAAAAAGCCATGTAAGACCTGTAAGAGTTTTTAAAAGTGTCGTTATTAGAAAATTGTTTTAATATTAATAATTTTTCTAGTTGTATAAAATTAATTAACTTATAAGTATAATAAGAATTAAATATAGAAACTAAAAACACTTATAAACTTTTACAGATTCAGTGTATAAAAAGCACAGAAGCAGAGACTGTAGAAATTGATCGATCTGTGTATGTTTAATAGCTTCGGCATATGTTTAAATTATCATTACTGTTAAATGTTTGAAAAATAAATTTATATTAAAATTTTTTCCATTTATATGCACTGTTAAAAATATTTCAAAAATGCAATCTCTTAAGTTCTTAATTACCTAGAACATTCATACTTTATTACCATAAATTCAGTAATAAAAATATTGAAAAATTAAGATAGTGAATTTTATTTTCATTATTGAAAACTCTATATAGATAACTTTTCCAGATACGCAAATACAGATGTATCAAAACGATACTTAAAATAAAAACCATATTCTTATAAAGAAAATTAATTTTTTAATGGATGGTGATACTGATGATGGTCATATAGTGACATAAATTCAGAAAAATACACCATGTGATATAATACTAAATAGCATTAGTAATAGATGATTGCATCAGTTTTATAAATCACAAAATTTTCAGTGCATAAAAAAAGAATTGTTTTTGATATGAAGAAACTAGGCATCATGTGCCACCAACCTTAATTTTTTATTTTTTTCTATCTGCTTTATCTTGATAGTAAATCATTGTAAACATTTTCAAGTAAACTTTTACAAGGTCAAACGACTTATTTGAAAACAAAACAAAACAAATACACATAGACTAATTTCAAAGCCACTTTTAAGTTTTTTTATAAAGATTAAAAAGTTTGCAGTTTTAACAAAATTACTGACTGACCAATGGCCTAACAAGAAATACCACTGTTTAAGGTAAAACTATTAGTTAAATATACTTCAGTTAACATTGTACATTGTGCAATATGTAATATAGTTAAGGATGTAATCATTATTAGATGTAAAATACATTTACTGTACTTGACTTGGCATTTTTTTTTAAACCTTACATCTTTTAAAAGTCAACAGCATTTTTAATAAACTGATTAACCAAAAAAACTAATCTGTACTATAGTTACTTTTATGATTTGCTGTGGTTTTGAGCATTTACAAGCTCCTACATATAGTTATCAGAGACTGAGTAAAATGTGTCCATAGAATATGAGACCTTCTTTACTAAAATATCCAAAGCCTTTTAAATATTGAATACAAGATTTAGTAACTCTAAAACCTGTAGTTTCAAAGTTAAGTAAAGAATAAATTCATGTTATATAGTTTTGTAACGAATTACTATTAAAATGGTAGCATAAAAGTCTGCAACAATGTAAATCTGTAACAATTTCTTAAAGTGCATCTCATGTTTATTTGAGCATTCTTTATAAGTATTGAATAAATGATAAATCGGTTGAATATCGAGTCAAAGAAATTTATTTAATTAGTACAACATTTTGGCCAACTAGTTTGTTGCTCTTATCAAGCCTAAAAACCATACTACATTGCTTTTAAATACGCATATAAAATACAACAACACTCACTTAGTGTATTGTATAAATACAAAACATCTAAAACTTAGTTTAATTAAAAATTTAGTAAAATAATCCACCAAAGTAATGAGAATCATAAAATCATCTAAAAAATATATATTTTATATGTAAGTATTGTTATTCTCTGTGTTGTAACTGTTTTTAATTATTTTTTGGACGATTTTATGACTGTCACTACTTTAGTGGTTATTTTATTGAACTTTTGACTTAAGTTTTATTGATTTTTTTTTAAAGTTTTAATTAAATTATTGTGAGTGTACCTATATTTTATATACGTATTTAAAAGCAATGTAAATAACTTGCATCCATCATCTACCATGGACATTGGGCTATCGGCTACACATGAAGCTGGACGCCTGTGTGAAGAAGTATAAAAGTAATGTAATATTGTTTCAGGCTTGAAAAGGGCAATGAAATAGTTGCCAAAATGTTGCACTAGTTAAATAAACTTCTTTGACTCTATATTCAACCAGTTTATAATTTATTTAATTCCTAAAGTGTTGCATGTAATATGATTTATAATTTCAGTGATACAATATTCAGTAATTTTATTTAAACACAAAAGTAAATTAGAAAGTATCTAAATCAAAATCTTTAAAGTAGATGAAACAGTAAGTTTTTTTTAATGCCAAGTAATATGTTATTTTTATAATTGCTTTATAATATTGAGTGTGAATGTGTTTGCTGATTATTGATAAATCTAAAATGTGAATAAATAACTCTTGTGAAATATTAACAAATAATCAGATCTCAGACAAAATAGCACAAAACAATAATTGAACAAGCAGCTAATTTAATATGTTTAGCCTCCTATAAGCCTAAAACATTTTACTATTGCAAAAAATAAATATTAACCCTTTTGATCCCAACGTCCAATTTTTCCGACATGTTAAAAAATCGTGTTCCATTATTTTTATACATTTTCATGTTTTTCGCAATGTTGTGCTTTAGAATTAAATGTAAACTTTTTAGTTATAAACCTAGATCTCCGTTGTTTGTGGATACAACTAAATGAAAATTTGGAAAACAACTTACTTTTATGTGCACAAAGACAAGATGCCTTTATTTTTATTTTTTTTTTTAGTTCATCAGAACTTAGTGAGAACTATTCACAAAGGTAAAAGTCAAAATAATGATCTCAAAAATCTCACAAAAAAATAGTTTTTAATAAACAAACACACAACAAACTAGTTATTTTGACACTACCTTTGTGAATACAGTAAAACTTCGTTGAGATGCTCTCGTTTAATACGCTTTCCCGCATAATAAGCTCTTTTTCGTCGGTCCCTTGAATTTTCCTATGCAAATGCAAATAAAATCTACTTGGTAAGACACTCTGTTTTGTTGGATAATACGCTCTTTTGTCGCCTGAAAATGGGTGTTGGATAGGCAAAACTTTTGAACTGATAGGAAAAGAAGTCAAGGTCGTATTTTCTCTCTACTCTTCTTTTAGGGAGAGGTGTAGCGAAGTGGGGAAGTGCACTTTTGGTTTCCAAGAAACCCTTTCTACGCGCTATTGCTACATGAGTCACCCTTCAGTTTAGGTCCCCACCATTGGGTATAGAACGGTTTAGTATTGTTCAGTAGTTTGTTCGAACCACTGTATCACGTTTTTGTGAAATTGTGAAGTGTGTTACAATGGCAAGTGCTTCCAGTGGCATTAACCTAAAAGCTTTATCAATTTCTGATAAACTAAATATTTTAGAAAAGTACAATGAAGGGTGTAAAGCAAATAAGAAACAAAAAGAAATCGCTGAAGAACTTGGCATTGCTCCTTCTACATTGAGAACGGTGTTGAAAAGTAGAGTTGATATTGAGAAAAACGTCGGAGGAACCAAATGACAAAAACTGAAACACGCAAAGCACAAGGATTTGGAGAAAGTGTTATGGGAATGGTTCCAACAAGCTCGCAGCAATAATTACCCATTGAGCGGAGGTGTTATCATGGAAAAGGCCAAGGAAATAGCCTCTCATCTCAATATTACTGATTTTTGTGGATCGACTGGGTGGCTAGACCGATTCCATAACAGACATGGCATTGTTTACCGGCAAATTTCAGGTGAGGCTGAAGCTATTAATGAGGACGATATTTATTCATGGAAAAATAATGTGTTGCCTTCATTATTGAAAGATTACGCGCCTGAGGATGTCTACAATACAGACGAATTCGGACTTTTTTTAAACTCATGCCTGACTAGCCCTTTGTTTTTAAAAATGAAACATGCCATGGTGGAAAACTGAGTAAAGAACGTTTGACAGTTTTGGCTTGCACAAATGCTACTGGCACTAATAAGATAAAGTTGGTTGTGATTGGGAAACGTCGTTCTCCTCGTTTTAAAAATGTACGATCTCTACCATGCGATTACATATCTCAAGCTCATTCTTGGATGACAGGAGATCTGTTTAAAAATTGGATTCATCATTTGGATGGCATTTATGTAAGCAGAAAAGAAAAGTTATTCTATTTGTTGATAACTGCCCTGCACATCCAAAAGACATCTCTGTCTCAAACATAAAAATCGTTTTTCTGCCACCTAATGCTACATCCATGTTGCAGCCCTTAGATCAGGGTATTATCAAAGTGGTCAAACAAAAGTATAGAAAACAATTAGTCCAGCGGTACTTGAGAGACATGGAGGAAGAAAATCCAACTAAAATTAATCTTTTACACTCAATTCATTTTATTACTGCTGCTTGGTATGAAATTGACCCACTCATTATAAAAAACTTTTCAGAAGGCGACATTCAGGATTTACTGACGAGTCAAACACCACCGACATCACAAACAGAAACTGAGGAAATTCTCCAAAATTTCTGCGATTACGCGACAGTGGATGACGCCCTTGTAACTAGCAACACTCGCACTGTTGATGAGATTATCGCCAATGCCACCTCTGACCCTGTGGGGAGTGAAAGAGAAAAGAGTGACTCTGAAGAAGAGGATGATCATTCACCAACACCTACAGTTTCTGCTGGCTTGCAAATCGTGGGCAAGCTCAGAAAAGTGATTTCCACCCTGGAAAATGCAGAGGACATTCTAACTTATGTTAACAGAATTGGAAACTTCCTCTCCACGCATGCAACGAAGATCCTGAAACGAAGTACCCTTGACAGGTATCTCCCTGGTCAGTGATTCATATTATTCATGTGAGCATTCATCACATACCTGTACGAGTACAGTATGTACATATGTAGGTATGTACTATGAATTAAAATAAATTTTACGTTCGGATTTTGCATTATGATTTTGGTGTTCTTTACTTTTTCCTGATAAGACTCTTTCCCGTTTAAGAAGCTCTTTTGCGTCAGTCCCTTGAAGAGCGTCTTAACGAAGTTTTACTGTAGTTCTCACTAGCTAAGCTCTGATTAACTAAAGAACAACATCGTCTCCGAAACTAGTTTGTTGTGTGTGTGTTTATTAAAAACTAATTTTTTGTGAGATTTTGAGTTCACTATTTTGACTTTTATCTTTTTGGAGATGCCTTTATTTAGGAACTGATTTTTAATTTTATATACTTTATATAAAATGGAATCAAAAGTTTGGGGAAATGATTTTTAATAAGTAACATTTTTCTCATATTTTTTTTTTTCTTTTGCATCTTTATTATAATGTTAGGTAAGTGTATGTTATAGTAGAGTCTTGAAGAAGTAAATTAAAAAAGGATCACGAAAATTCATTGATAAATAAAAATTCGGTGTGTTTTGTCAAAGCACTACATTTTCAATAAATCAAGGCCGAGGCTGGAGCAGATATCCATCCAAAAAGTCCCAGGATGAAAAAGGTTAAGGAGAAATCTGAATAAAATACAAATTGTTTAAAATATTAATTATTTGTTATAGCAATAGATTTTAATCTTGAGAATGGCCGCTGTAAATGACTGAAATACCAATCAAAATAAATAAAATTAACTAGTTAATCAAGTATTGCCTTGCATTATTCGTCAAGAGTCCTGATTATTTATTACTATATACAAGTCATCAAATTCATTTTATTATTCTCATTTACTTGGTTCAATGGCTGAAAAATAAAAAAATAAAACAAAAAAAAAACATGAATTGAATAAGTTGGATAATCTCAGTAACATAAACACTGATGGCACTATGGCAATGTTATTCAATCACTTTAGAAAAGATTGTTTTAATGTAATAGTCTATTAGAAAACAATATTGTGCTTAAATACCA
The DNA here is from genome assembly GCA_036971475.1 of Prosapia bicincta. NCBI lineage: Eukaryota > Metazoa > Arthropoda > Insecta > Hemiptera > Cercopidae > Prosapia > Prosapia bicincta. The sequence continues at coordinate 50,950,772 of JBAIZL010000008.1, read as the reverse complement.
CTAAGATCAACATCCATTCTGTGCATGTCCTTAGGGAAAGGAGGTGGAACTTTAGGATCTTCTTGTTTTTTTGGTTCCGTATCAGGTGGAGGGATGTACAGATCTGTCCAATTAACAGCTTCTGCTTTATGCAATTTGATTTCCACTTTTGTTTGTAACATATGTACTGAACTCCGATTGACATCCACTATCTGAAATACCATATTCATCAATTAAATTCCAAACTCGCTTTTAAATCTACATTAGAGCGTCGAAAATCCAGATCAATTGGGACCGGGACCCATCCAGAATACTGATTTATCCAGATTTTCAAACGATCTTTAAACAACTGTGTATTATTGATATTTCATTAACTATAATATATTTTCAAGCTTAGAGTATTGTGTGGGTTTGAATTAAACCAGAAACTATTACAAAATAAATGTTAGAGGGCTTAAAAAATACAAAAGAATTTAGTTAAATTTACATAGTAATATATAGCTCAGAAAGCCAAAACACAAGACAGTACAGACTTATTTAATGAAAAAAGTATTTTATTGTTTTTTGAACAAAAACATATTATATGACAAATTAACTAACCATTAAGTTTATTAATAAATTTTATTATTTTCCTGATTGGTTACAATACCCATTATTGGTTATCGTTCAGAACATACAAATCTATAACATTTATATCATGACTAAATATACTATAAGTTCGTTTTAAATTTAGTTGCATTTTCGAAATTGGTTCATCTTCTTTGCATTTATAATTAATAATAACTCTTAGTTTAGGAAGTATTGTAATGGCACCAAATGCAACGATTTTCATGCAGAGAGCTGTGCACGCTCAAACCATGATCCAGATTTTTTATGTCCAGATTACTGATACTCTACTGTAATTTCTTTCTTAAGTCCCTAGTTTTAGAAAACATTACAATATTTTATTAAAACTAAACAAAATGCATAATTATTTCATAAAACGCTAATTAAAAATTATCATGCAGATACAAGATTATCATTTATTTTCTAACGTGAAGGTCAATTTAAAAAAATAATACTTTAGTTTCGAAGGAGAAAGGAACTCCCTTCTCCATCTCAATGTAAAGATTCTCAATTAAAAATAAATAGAAAGAAATCATTAGTCAGTATAATATAAAAACTGAGTTAATCAAACTTCATTTAAAATGTTGAACAGTAATTTTTACAATTTAAAGCTATAGTTTCAAATATACAAAACAAATTGTCCACCAGTAGAAAATAGAATTACGATAAATAACACTTTCTAAACTAGTGATGTGTCGATTCCAAAATTTTCTCGATATTGATACCAAGAAATCGATTCCTGATTCTAAATACCACAATTACCAACCCAGTAGAAAAATAAAATATTATTTTTTATGATATTTTAAAAGAGATAACAATTACAAAAGTTGTTATATGCAGACGTTTTTTTTTTTTTTTAATTTTAACTTGGGAGCGGGTTTGAACTGCCCGAAGCACTGCTACCTTAAGGTATATTGTACTTACCTCCCTGATCTATTCAAATAACCCCTTCCCTCTTACCAGGTATAGGAGTTTCCTGACTAGAGTTTTACCTTCAGCGTCCACCAAAGCCGTTCCATCACCAAAGAGGTTGAAGCGCCTCTCAGCAAGTACTTCACATCTGTAAATAATGTGTGTGGCAGTCTCCAGTTCCTGCCCGCATAATCTGCACACTGGTTCATCTTTGTAGACACCCATTTTTTGCAAATGTTTCCTTAGTCCACAGTGTCCTGTAAGTAGACCTGTGGCTATCCTCAATTCCTGCCTAGACAGATAGATGAGACTCTTCTGCAGCCCCAAGGAAGGTTTCCTAAGGGTTAGCTTACTGTGTCTCATCCCTTCAGCCCTGATCCAGTGCTCACAGTGTCTTTCAGCAATCCACCTTCGCACTGTCATCTTGACCATGGATTTGGAAATACCTACCGCAGGCTCCGGTCCAATCAGGGGAGTCGAAGACCCCTCCCTGGCCAGCGCATCTGCGGCTTCATTTCCAAGTATTCCCCTATGCCCTGGCACCCAACCTATCCTGATTTGATTGTGCCTTGCCAGGGCTTGTAGGTTATTTAGGCACTCCCTGACTATAGCCAAGGTGACCACATGTCCGTTTAGTGCCTTAATTGCTGCCTGACTGTCGGAGAAAATAGCAATCCGGGTCCAGTGTGTTTTCCTTCTTGCTATCTCTCCCAGACAGGCATTTATAGCATATACTTCGGCCTGAAAGACAGAGGTATGCCTCCCCAAGGAAAAAACTAGTTCTACCCTTGGGTTTTTACAATACACCCTCGCTCCAGTGCCGAAGTCCATCTTGGAGCCATCTGTGTACCAGATCTGAGCTCCCGATGTTAATGTCCCTGACCATTCCATCATAGTTTGGTGGACCTGGTCAGGTGCAAACGTTCGAGTAATGTGGTCGCTGCCCATTTCCAAGACGGGTTCTTTGACCACGCACTCGATACTCATATGTCCCGAGACATTTGGGAGGTTAGCCCAGTTGCTCGAGTTGCGCAATCTCCATGCCGCCAGCCTTGCCTCTCCCCTAAGGACAAGCTCAAGGGGAGGGAGGTTAAGCATTACTTCCATTGCTGCACCTGGTGTAGTTGACATCGCTCCCAGTGTGCACAGACAGGCCAATCTCTGGATAGAGCTCAGTTTAGCTGTTGTCTGTGCCTGGTTGGCCTTTGTCCACCACACCAGAGCTCCATAGGTAATCATAGGTCTTATCACTCTCAGATACATCCAGTGCATCATTGATGGCTTCAGTCCCCATTTCTTACCCACCATTCTTCTCACAGTCATCAGTGCCCTTTTGGCCCTGTTAACTGTCCTCTCAAGATGTGAGTTCCAAGTGAGTTTCCTGTCCAGAGTAATTTCCAGGTACTTCACCTCACCCACAAACTCAAGGTATTCACCAAACAAGCGGGGCATCCTGGTCGTCAGATCTTTTTGCTGTCTGGTGAAGTTAATGAGAGCAGTCTTTTTTGGATTTACCCTAAGGTTCTCCTTTTTACACCACTCTTCAATCAGTCATAGAGGATTTCTGATTACCTCAAGGACTGTATCAGGGAATCTGCCCAGGATCAGGACAACTATGTCGTCCGCATATCCTAGACAGAAGTACCCCTGTTCTTTCAGGAGTTCAATAAGGTTGTCAACCACTAGGCACCACAACAGAGGAGAGAGAACCCCCCCCCCCCCCCCGTGCACAGCCCAGACTTGTCTCCGCCCTTCTGACCTCCCCTGCCACCTCTACAGAAATGCTTCTGTTTGTTAACATGAAACTTATCCAACCACAAGTGGTCGCATCCACTCCATGACGTCTTGCACCACTTACCATCGTCTCCACTGAGGGGTTATTGAAAGCCCCTTCAATGTCGAGAAAGGCACCTATGGCACAACCTTTCTTAGCAATCATTTGCTCAATCCTACCAACCACTTGATGGAGAGCTCCCTCGCAGGATTTCCCCGGTTGATAAGCATACTGGTTCCAATGCAGTGGTTTGATAGTCAAAGCACCCCCCCCCCCTAATATACCTATCAACCAGTTTTTCAAGTCCCTTGAGGACAAAGGACATGAGTGTAATAGGTCTGTATCCTTTCCCTTCCGATTGGTTACCGGTGGACTTAGGTATAAAGACCACCTTACTAGATTTCCAGGCTGCCGGCACATGCCCTAGAGCAATGCTTAGCCTGTATAATTTAGTAAGTACCAGCACCAGCATATCCATTCCCTGCTGCAGCAGCACAGGATAGATCCCATCTGGACCTGGAGATTTGTAGGGTTTAAATGTGCCAATAGCCCATCTTACCCTTTGTGGAGTTACTATCCTCCTTGCCACTTCCCAGTCCTCCCTCTTCCCACGTCTTGTGGAGAGTTTGGTAACTGGTTCAGTGTCTGCTCCCCCAAGTTTCCTCAGGGTACTGGAAGGGAAATGTGTTCTGATTAATTCTTCCACAGTTTCCCCTGCCGTTTTTGTTATATTTCCCAGTGGGGTTCTTAGCATCCCCACCGGGTTAACTGGGTCCTTAGAGAGCACTTTATACAGTCGTGCCCCTTCCCGAGTTTTGTCAATCTCATGACAAAACTCCTTCCAGGACTTCCTGCGTGCTTCTCTAATTGCCCTGTTGTATTCGGTTAGTGTTTTCCTATACAGGTCCCACTTCCCGTTCTTTTTTGCTCTATTAAAGAGTCTCCTGGTGGTCTTCCGAAGTTTGGCTAGCTTCTTGTTCCACCATGACGGATCCCCTACTTTCCTCCCCTCACTGAGAGGGCAGTTATCAGTAATGGATTCTATTATAGCCTCGCCAACCAATGTGGCAGAGTCTTCTAGCTCTCTCCTCCCATCATACTCCAATCCAGCCTCCTCAATCCGAACACCCAGGTCCCTCCTGTAGGAGTCCCAGTCTGTTCTTCTTGGATCCCTGGTTGGGCGAAGCATGGCAGGATTTAGAGAGATATCATACCTAATATGTCTGTGATCAGAAGAAGATGGTTCATCCGACACATACCAACTTAGTACATACCTAGCCATCTGGTTCGATGCCACCGTAATGTCCAGGACCTCCTGTCTGGCCCTAGTGACAAACGTCGGCTCTTTCCTGTGATTTAAGACTAGTAAATTCTTAGAGCTAAGATAAGCTAAAAGTTCCTCACCTCTAGTGTTGGTATGCAGACGTTACAAATGGGATTACACACTAACACAACATTATGTTTGAGAGGCGACATATTTTACCACCCAATGTGTAAACACGACATCATCTTAGAGCGGCAACGGGTTTACAGCCTGATGAGTATAAGTGACATTATGTTAGATCAGCGACGGATATTTTCCGCCCGATGTGTAAACGTCAGATTATCTTAGATCGGAGACGGATATTTTCCCGCTTGATGTGTAAACATGACATTACGTTAGTGCGGCGATGAATATTTACCGCCGAATGTAAAAATGCTGGCCGAGCTGGAATCGACTTTTGTGGCTGATTTCCAATTCAGATTCTAGTGTCCAGAATCGGTGGAATCGAGAATCAACCCACCACTATTCTAAACATTAAATGGTAGTTCTTACAATAGAGTAACCTAATATTTTCCAAACAAAACAAATTGTGTAACATTTACAAAATCGTTGCCCCAAAGTAGTCTGGTATTTCTATCGCATATGTGTTTGGCGTCACACATTCTTGACATCACTAAAGCTACTATAAAATAAAGGCATACTCATACTTACTCCTGTAAGTTCTAAGTCTGATACAAAAGTTCCATCTTGTTCAGGAAAAAGTAGAGATATCTTTAGTCTTATTGGTGAAAGCTGAACTGTAGAAGAATCAGGATCATATTTCTTGGCATAAACAGATACAACAACGAACTGCCCTGTTTGGTGCCAATCCAAGCGGCATTTTATTGCACTGCCCAACTAAAAAATATGCAAGAATCAATAAATATTCCGATAAATAATCTTGTTACTTATGTATTTTACCAAATTTTACGTTGTAACTTACATTAGGTTTAAGCCAAACATGATCTCCAAAATGACATCCAACTTGTTCAAGAAATGTGTTGAAATCAGTTGTCCGTTTAGTACAACAGGTCCAATATTTTAGTCCTTCGTGAAAAATTGGAACACCAGGATGATATATACAATGGGTTTGATCTGTTGCCGGTCCTTGATATATCTGAAATAAATCACAATAAAATTGCTAAATATTCTATTAATGTTATGTTATTTGATTAGATCTAACAACTTTACAAAAGTTTCTAATGATCCGAATTAAAAATTTATTTATTTAAAACAATTTCCCTAACTTTTTACTCTTAAAATAACACTGGCAACAGTGACTTTGTTACATGCATATTATTTGTAATAACACTTCCTGTATTACAAACAAGTTCATGAACTATGTGAGTAAAATATACATATCTCTAATTAATTTATTATATGTTGACTCCAATATATTGATGAAAATTAAAGTAAAATAACTATTTAGTTTAATAATAGTTCATTACTAGCCACGTAAACAATAAATTAATATTATTATACATCAATTTTGTAGTCCCATTACTTCGGTGAATCTTAATTAATCACGTAAACAATAGTTTATGGCTATCCGAACTTTAAATTTTGTAAATTTGTTAAAACTTACTGGGACAGAACGTTTTCGATCGCTATGTGGCGATCTTCATCAGTGTCTTCTTCTTGTAGTTGTTACGTTAAGCAGTGACGGTTTTAAAGACAGGTTTTAGATAGTATCAAATAGTATGTGTGATATGTATTGGGTTTGTTCTTGTCGTTTGTGTTTTTGTGTGTCTGTAAATTTCATATCGTTCTAGTGTGTAGAGATTGTCCTTTTTTGTTGATGTGTAGGATTTCTAGGTTATGGTAAATGTCTGTGTATTTGTGTCCTGCTTCTTTTATGTGATTGTAAATTGTTGAGTTGGTGTTCCTCGACTCTTTGTTTAAAACTGCAACCTGTTTGTCCAATATAGAATTTGTTACATTTGTTGCAGTTTAGTTTGTATACGCCTGGTGCTCCCGACAATGCAAAAACTCCTCATCTACACTAAAAAAATACACCCAAAACTCCACTTCACTTCAGAAATTGAAACCAACCGATCCCTAAATTTCCTCAACCTAACCATAACAAAAAGCCACACACAAAAACACAGCTTCAACATTTACAGGAAACCCATAACGACAGACACATTTATCCACAACACCTCCACAAACCACCCTATCCAACACAAACATGCTGCCTTCAGATCCATGCTCCATACACTTAAAGAAATCCCAATGAACAGAAAATGTAAACAATGAACTAGACACAATTAAATATTTAGCATACACAAATGGATACAATACCACAATGATAGACAAACTATGATACAAAATAAAAAAAAAAAACACTAAAATTAACACTACAGGCAGGGAAAACAAATACATCACATTACCCTACATAAACAAAACAACAAACAAAATAGCCCGCAAATTTCAAAAAAATAGGATACAAAATACCATACAAAACTAATAATAAATTACAATACAAAATACAACACAACACCAACAACAAAGATAAACTACAAGCACCAGGCATATACAAACTAAACTGCAACAAATGTAACAAATTCTACATTGGACAAACAGGTCGCAGCTTTAAACAAAGTGTCGAGGAACACAAACAGAACACCAACTTAATCTTTTACAATCACATAAAAGAAACAGGACACAAATACACAGTTACCATAACCTAGAAATCCTACACATCAACAAAAAATGACACACTAGAACTTCTTTTCAAAACAGCTGTATACAATTCTATATTAAAAAAATTTTTTAATGTATAAACATCTCTGAAATGTTAATTTTATTATATTTAATTTATTTAAGCTAGAGTTGAACGCATAACTGACTATGCACAAAATTTTGTTGAGTCGGTATGTAATCTTTGTTTGAGTCATTTGTTTCTATAGCTCTTTCTCTAATCTGAAGTAATATTTTTTCTTGAATGTGTTCCACTTTAAATATTAAAATCTCTATCCATTATTTCCTTAACTGTCTAAAACCTAGCTGAAACTTCAGAATTTTTAATATAACTATCAACAAAAAAGCAGATGTTTTATCGTTTTTCCTTTGTTCGTTGCTGGTATGTATGGTATGGGCCACTGCTTGCCAGGATTTGTTGTATTACTAGGAAGTAGACAAGAACTACTTTTATAAAATTATCACTTGTAGTGATTTGGCAAAGCAATAGCAATTACAGTAAAAAGGAAAAAAACTTGTCTAAAAGAGACTAGACAACTCAAATCTGCTTTAACACTTTAGCTGCCTGCCAAAATCGGTGTTTTTCCGGAGAATTGCCAAAATATTTTAAGCTTATTTTTAAATATTGTGTACATATTTTTTGTTCTCTATCATACCTAAGTACAAAAATACGTTTCTTATTACAATATATACAAAAACACGTGTGGGTCCAATTGGCCTAACATGGTTTTTTTTAGCATTAATGATAATTAAACTCCGCCTGTCTAATAAGCCCGACTGTTTTTGAGGTAATTATATTTTCTTATCTGTGCAACACTCTCTTAATATTTTTTGTGTTTTGTATATAAACATTAAACAACAATCACAATTTCATGTTCTGGTTACCCACATAATAAGCTGACTGGCAAGAAATGGCGCTTATCATGAAGACAAGTAAACATGTCACATGTGATTGATATGTGAGTTTATAATATTTTGTATATAGACCAAAAGTATTAACATAATCTCTTCTGATAAGTAATGTTTCAGGTGCGATAAATACTATACAAGATTCATAACAAGTAAAAGATTTCAAACTTAATAATTTACTCCTTAGTAAGGATGAGTTTATCAAGTCTACCAATGTTTTGTACTTAGCTTCAACCAAGTCCGTTTACAATTATTTTACAACTAATTATTTAGTGAATATTTCTGACATTTTTTAGGTTTTGTAAAAGTTTGTTACCAATAGTAAAAATCAATATAATATGTAATTATTAATAAAATATGTCACAATGAACCAACTTTTTTTGTTGACATAATCAACTTAATTTCACTAAAACTGTTAACAAATAAGTGTCAGGCTGAAATTCCCGACAAATAGTTCCTACAATAACACAATTTTTATAATGCTGTGGGCATTTATCTATCTAACAAAAACCATAGTAATTAGTTCTGTAAGTAGTGTGAAGCTTGTTGTTTACTACAGTGCATTCGTTTTTCCCAAAGTAGCATCACTGGTTGAGTAGTACTAATAAACATAAAACGTTACTAGACAACAATGCCGTGCCCCAACAGTATTCAGTTCAGCCTATTGGGCCAAGAAGATACTGATTTTATTTTTAATTGTCCTCGGCACTGTTCACTAAGAGTATCTCCCTGAACATCAAACAATTAAAACAAATCTACTACCTTAATGTCTTGAAATGGTTGTGTGGACGATTAATTGGAATTACATGATTTGTAATTCACCATGACATTCAGATTTAAATATGAAAAATATTTTACATAAAAACTACAAGATACATATTCCTCACCTACCTTTTCACTGGAAACTAAAATAAAATCATTTGAACAATTATAGAGATTTAAAAAATGGTGCCACTAGAAAAGAGTAAAAGTGTTTTTCACAGAAAAAAAAAATATTTTAAGCAATGTAAAAGTATTAATGAAAAGTACATTGGAAGTGACTAGCAAACATATCTTGAAAAATATATTCTGTTTCAAAAATTGTAACTAGTGATGTTTGATTGTATAATACTATGAATTATATCACAGATACTTGGTAGTAGTATAAGGTTAGTATTTAAGACAGAGGCAAGCCGATCAGTGTAGCAATTTCCCAAATGAGAAAGTCAGCTACCTGTTACAACCATGAAATGAATAATTATAAAAACAAATATAATAATAATAATAACAGTTTATAATAAAATAAATCTTTTTTACTAATACCTAAAGTTTAACAATATGTACGTAAAGTACAACAAATAATTGAATACTTTACCCGATTACAACCACTACGTTTACATAGAGTTCCTAGTGGTATTTCTGTAGTGTTACTAGAAGCTGCCTCTTCTTGTGCTGATGAAGGTTTAAGACTAACCACTTGTTCCCGTAGTGCATTAGAAACTGTAGGTATTAAAGTTACCTGATAAATAAATGCACAACAATAAACTTTTCTATAAGCCAACTACACAGTACTTATATTAGACTGAGCTCAACTGTATAATGTTAAAATTAATTTTCAAATAACTTATTTTGATATATGATATTTGTTTTAATGTTTCTGTAATATATGAAGTAAAATTCATCAATTTCTACCCAAACTGCATTTGTCAATAGTTTTTTCCGCCCCACAATAAGCATAAAAAATGGACAATGTGTGCATTTTTTTCTATACTAAAAACTATTAAAAAAATATTGAAGTAAATATACTTCCATAACTTTAATAACTCGATCAATGTATAATGTGAATCTATACTCCTTAAAAACTCTTTTTATATTTATAATTTTTTTATATATACTTCCATATTACTCTTTTTTCAGCCTATTAAATTAGAAAGAACCATTGTCTCTTTAACTTTAAAATGGTGTTATTATAAATTTGTGTAGATAAAATAAAAATTTGAAACAAAAATGAGTTTATTTTTAAGGATCCATTACCACAAAATTACATTTTTGCATTCCAGACAGTGGAAAAGATCTCTAATGCATAAAACTTCTGTGTATATAAAATTTTAAATGTTGGAGCAAATCAAGTCGTAGTAAAATATCACGCTGATAATCCCAAGTTCAATGCTTAACAAAAAAAAATTTAAAATATACGTATTGAAGATGCTCAGAAAAACCAAGGATGACAAAACATCAAACAAAAGAAAAAGTTAAAGATATTGATTTAAGTAAGAATGAAATATAAAAATATGCTAGCTGAAAAAAATTTCACTGTCAGACAAGAAACCCTAAGCGTATTCTAAAGACCATATAAATAAGACAAGTAACATTTAAAATATATAAAAAGCTGTAAACATTTATACTACAATTATAATACAAAACACATGTACACACACATACACAGACAAAAACAAACATATATATATATATATATATATATATATATTTATAGGTTAGTTTTGGTTGGTAAAGATTATTTAGATTTTTTGGAGTAGGAGACTGACAGACTTACCTTGGTAAGACTCCACACTGTAGTCTTGAAATAGAAACACATAAAAGCACTTAAACAATGATATATTTCAACGACACAGTGGTCTTTGTCAATCGAAGGGAAATCACAAAAAGAAATATGAGAGAATGAAATAAAATAAATATCTATATTTATTTTATTTCATTCTCTCATATTTCTTTTTGTGTTTTCTCTTCGATTGACAAAGACCACTGTGTCGTTGAAATATATCATTGTTTAAGTGCTTTTATGTAAATATATATATTTATATATATATTGTAACATTTTGGAATAGCAAGTAAGAAAGGCACTATGAATAATATAATATAAATATGTAAGTAATTCAAACCATAAAATAACCAATTATGAAAAAAGAGAAAATTGTAAACATAACCTAAATTGGCAAAATCGTAATATTTAATCACAGTTTAGAACAATAACCACTGTAAAACAAACAATATAATAGAAACAATGGTCACTTGACCATTGTCGAATCACTCAGAGTGATTCGACAATGGTCAAGTGACCAAAAGGCGCCTCATCACTCAAGGTAAAATCATTGCACTTAATGGTGGATAAAATTACTTACGATAGTAATATATTAACTTCATACAGCCAGTGCAACGGAAAAACAATGGCTAACGTAAAATATCAAGAATATACACACACACACACACACACTGTTCATAAACAAGAAATTTTAAACTATATTTTTATTTTACTTACTACCAACATGATTTGGGGATACTTTAAGATATTTGTTAAAGACACTTCAAGTTTTTTTAAACTATAAATTAGAAACCTATATAAAACTACAGGTAAATTAGTAAATAAAAATAATGTTGAAAATACAAGAATGTTTTACAAATACTCACAAGAGGAGTGTTAAGGGGTGGCCTTTCCATCCGCTTTGGTTCTGATCTAATAGGAGCTTTATATTCAATCACTTCATCACGATCACTTTTTTCAACTACTTTCTGAGGCTCTTCAGGCTTGACATTGTTATGAAAAGATCTTGAACAGCCCTGAAGTATATAAAAATTATGTTCAGTAACTTTTAAAATAATATAAACAAACAATTTTTTTGAAAAATCAAGGCAGGATTAAAACCTGTATATACATACTTAAAATCTCGAATTTTGTAGTGCATTACGTTCGGTAAAACTTAATTATCACTTTAACATTAGCTTATGACTATCCGAACTTTAAATTTTGTAAATTCATGAAAACTTACTGAGACAGAATGTTTTCGATCGTTATTTGGCGATCTTCATCATTGTCTTCTGCTTAGAGTTGTTACATTAAAGTGCTGACGGTTTTAAAGGCAGGTTTTCGATAGTATCAAAAAGTATGTGTAATTTGTATTGGGTTTGTTTGTTTAATATGTTTGTACTTTGGGTTTTTGTGTGTTTGTAAATTTCATATTGTTCTAAACCATACTCAATACACTAGAACAATATGAAATTTACAAACACACAAAAACACAAAGTAAAAACGTATTAAACAAACAAATGCAATACAAATCACACATATTCTTTAATACTATTGAAAACCTGCCTTTAAAATCGTCACCACTAAATCTTACATCTCCAAGCAGAAGACATTGATGAAGATTGTCATATAACGATCATAAATGTTCTGTCTCAGTAAGTTTTTACGAATTTACAAAGTTTAAGTTCAGATAGTCATAAACTAATGTTACAGTGATAATGTATAAAATGTATAAATACTAATTTTACACTACTTAACTAAGTGAATACGTAATTGCTTACTTGCTGACGCGTTTCAAAATGATCGCTCCTTTTTCGAACCTAACCTTCTACTTTTGGCTCTTTACAAACGGTATGACAGAGTTGGATTTATGAGATTAGGTGAGGTGTCAGACTCTTGTGTGATGTATTTGAAAAGACTATTGGCTTCAAAGTGTGTGTGGTCATTAAGTATATTTTCCCTGTCTGTTGCGTAGTGTTTGTAGATTTCATATTTTAATATACTTAATGACCACACACACTTTGAAGCCAATAGTCTTTTCAAATACATCACACAAGACGCCGACACCTCACCTAATGTCATAAATCCAACCCTGTCATACCGTTTGTAAAGAGACAAAAGCCGCTAGTAAAAGGTTAGCTTCGAAAAAGGAACGATCATTTTGAAACGTGCCAGCAAGTAAGCAATTACTTATTCACTTAGTTAAGTAGTGTAAAATTAGTTTAATCATTGAATTTAAGATGATTACATCAAGAAACTACTTTATGTAAAAATAGTTGGATTTTTAACGATTTGATCACTAGTACAAATGTAATATATTTTATACAATTAATTATTTTATTTAGGATTTTTAAAAAATACATGAATACTTTAAGAAATATTACTATGTCATTGACCTGAAAAATCTACTTAAAAATAAACAAAGATATTTTCAAATGATTTTTTTAACATATACCATTAAATATATAAAACACATTTAACAATAAATTTCACTAAATGAGAAGAATACTGTATCTTAAACGTAATACAATAATTAATAACCACTTGTAAAGATACGAATTAATTTGTATTACGATAGCGAATTTATGTTCATTATTTTAAATAGACTCTGTAACTTTAACTTTTATTCTTTTCAATAACACTACAGAGGAAGGTTTTTAGTAGCATATAATGTTCTTCTCTCGGTTAAACATAACCTTCTGTACCACTAAAATTAAATGTTTTGAACAATACACACCTTGATATTAAGGAATTCAGTAAAGTCAGTGCATTTCTTTTTGCAACAAGACCATCCCTTATAGGCGTCATGAAAAAATGGAGCACCTGGATGATGCAAGCAAGACTCTGTAAAAAATTAATAGGTTCTTTTACTCAATAAATGAATTTAATTACGCTATTGAGTAATTAAGTAGGATTAAAAATTATTGAGTAGCACTTGAAAAAAGGTCCTGTCTAAGATAAGAAATTAAAAAACAATCTACAGCAAACTCTCCATAAGCCGGGCCTTCCCCTTTCCGGCCCTCCAGTAATCCAGCGTTTTTGTAAAAGACGGAACATGTAAACATAATAAATATGCAAACAAAACTTGTATATTTTTCACTGCATGTCGATATCAGTGAACGAGTGACCTTCACGCAGCCCGGTTCTAGTTGTGTAGATCGTGATATACAAATATTTCAACTATTTACAAGCTCGCAGCAGACGATGTGACCACGGACGATGTAAGTCAGAGGCTAGATTCGTAACATCCATTACGTGGACAGAAAAAAACTGTTTCAGGGAGTGACATCTTAGTGTTGAAATGACAGCAAGACAAAATTTTAAAGTATTTCAAGCTAAAATGCAGAAGGAAATAGAAACCTTTTTAAAACTGGTAAGCAATGTGAATAATGTAAGATTGAATGACTTAAAAACTGTACTGCATACTCTTTTTTTTAATTTTTATTTTTAGCGTTAAAGATAACATAGCCTTTTATTATAAAGTGTTTACTTTACATTCTCGTTTTATCACTTAAAGTACAGTACAGTGATCATTGTGATTTTAATGGGCCCTCCTATAATCTGGCGGTATCTCAGCCCCATATCTGCCGGATTAGTGAGAGTTTACTGTACTTCTAAAACATCAAATATCGTTACCTTGAAAATAAATAGAAGTCATTTCATTGGCCATACTTAAAAAATAGATTGTTACATTTTATCAAATACAATTAAGAACAGTGTTTTAGAACTAGTATTTATTGAACCAAACACACGTTTATAAAAACTATTTTTAACAAAATGACACTATAGAAACAAGCCTCATATTGAGGAATTTGATCCCCCTCAACCAACTGGCAAATATAACACTGTTACTGTTGATAACTAGAAGAGAATTTCCTGTATGAAAACTTTCTAGATCTGACAGGTTCACTCTTTCAACCCTGCAGTTTGTATACTAAAACATTGCAACAACAGAAAAAGTTAACACTAAGAGTTCTGACTTATTTTCTAAAACTTATAGTCTAAAACATTTTTAAGTACATACATAATTTAAAAGGAAAAGTAATGGTGAAGTTAATTTTCCTAATATCAGGTTTTGCTAAAATTGTGTACAGCTATAATGGTTTATAGCCAAGACTAAGAATAATACCAAATTTAACAATTTTTATTTCACATCTAATGTAGCTATAATATATTTCCAAATATAGCTAAGTAAGGGTTTCAAAATGCAGACAGAATGTCAGCAAGCTTTTTTAAAATCTTTCTAGGAGCTGTCCTAATTCAGCTAGAGAGCTAAGAAAGTGTCATTTTGCAACATTTTTAATGTTCTTACCCAGCATTATTAATAATAAAAAATTTGTTGTCAAATTTCACACAAAGTATTGAAGCAATTGCTTTTAAAAAAATATACAATTTAAACTTGTATATTTTTAAAATATTTTTAATTATTCTAACATAGCTATATTGTAATGTATATTAACTTTGTGTTCTGTTCATTAAAAATACCTTGATTTTATAAGTTTAATTAAAGAAGAATTTCAATTACTATTTTTTTCAACGTTTTTATTTTTGGGCGTCATCACCCAGTTTTATTATTTTTCCTATGTTCCAGAGGACTTTCTACATTATCAACTATAAGTGTTTTGATATTTGTATGGATCTCTGGACCAAACGATAGAGCAAAAATTTACCTTGAGACGCAGAAAATCCTAATGAAAAGGATATACAAAATTATTCTCGCTGATGCTCAAAACATTTATTATTTTGAAAAAATATAACCTAACATTAAAAAAAAATCACACAGCACTTCATTTTACTTATATAAAGTCTTCCAATGCTTTTAGATGTTACAAATACTATTACATGCTAAAAATCCAATATATTTGTGAAAATTTGTACTAAGATTTTCGTTATATTAACTCTTTCAAATAAGAAAATTGTAGGCAATAGCTGATACATCGGCTGGGTGTTTTTGATTATGTATTTGGTGATCTATTTCTGTATTACACCTTAACCGCGCTTATTTATTATGTTATGAATATTGTATTATTATTTTTATAAATAATGTTTATATATTCTTGAATTTTGTAGTTTATTACGTTTGGTGAATCTTAATCAATCACTTTAACAATAGTTTATGACTATCCGAACTTTAAATTTTGTAAATTTGTTCAAACTTACTGAGACAGAACGTTTTCGATGACTAAATGGCGATCTTTATCAGTGACACTGATTACCGAATTTACAAAATTTAAAATTCGGGCAGTCATAAACTTATTAAAGTGATTAGTTTATATATTATTGTTAATTTTAAAATATATTAATTATTAATTACTAGACATTTAACCAGACAAACTTAGAGTATAGGCTGAAAAAGCTAAATTATCAAGATATCTACCTAACAACATTAGTTTTATGTTTTCTTAACTCTTTGTTCACAGCAAACACCATGTATTCATTTAATTAAGCCAATGCTTACAAGAATAAAGGTAAAACATTGTTTTCTTTTTATCAATACTGTCAAACTTTGTCTTTGTTCATTCCAAACAATAGTTGTTATATAAGTAAATAGTTAACTAAGAATAATCCCACTTTGGTTTTTTTTCATTTTTACGTAAATTAATTAAACACACATGTACCACATAAACTCAATGTTTCTTTCTATGATAAACCCCTATTTTATACTGTAATAATTTATTATATGCCTATTTTACAATCTAGCAATAAGATATCCAATGTAAATAAGTTTGGTTAAAAATGCAATAATAAGTTAGTCAATGCTAAAATCTAATGGATCGACTTGTTGACTTACATTAGAAATGTCTCTGAAAATTATAAATTTACTTTAAATATAAATAAGGCGTCATTTTATAATTCAAAACAATTAAAATTCAAAATAAGCATTTTATAATTCAGTTAAAAACTATAAAATTATTACTTTCTATTTAACTTTCACAAAATAAACAATATGTTTGTAAAGATGTATTTGTCATTCTAGTCAGTGAATAGAAAGTATTGCTATTTTGCAGAAAATTAAATATGAAGTATTTTTTTAAACTTTGATATATAATACAATCCATAATTTATTTTTCCATTATGTCATTTACATTAAATAATATATGCAAAGTATTTTTCGATTTGTTAGAAGAGTGGGAATACCAATTTGTTCTGATAGAATGGGTAATGTTCTTTAAACAGATCCATACCTTTTCCAATAGTTCATGAAGTTGATTTTCATGTTATAACTATAGACAGAATTCCCATGTAGTTGCGTCCACACTTAGCTACTAAAGAATTCAATGACAGGTTTAGGAATGGAGGAGAGATAATAGGAGGGAATAAAGAAAACAAAAACCACTCCCTATCATACCTTTTCCTAAATACTTCAACTGAACTGGTTTGTTTCCACTACTAACATTAACTATGCATGTGAAGTACATTTTTGTAAATTTACTGTACCTAACAAATAAAATTCACCCGCAGCCAGTTTTTTTAGTTTCAAAACTTTAAAAATTCTATTTCATCATTGTCATATTATCATGTTGACCATCTAGTTTAACCAGACTTCCATCACGGGATAAGTGATTTTCCTTTTATTTTAAAATAATATATAAGTTGCCATTTCCCCTCGTCCTATACTACCTACCAATTCATTTGTATTTATTTTATTTTGACATTATTTAATAACAAAAGTGATTTTATTAATCAGTGAATGAAAGGAAAAAATAAACTACTGAAGTAAACATAATGTTATTATAAACAAACAACAGGACTATTATAGTATATAAAAAAATTACCAGTTAGTGTACTGACCACAGTCACTTACAATTCTATCTGAAAAGTGTTACGAGGTCAAAAAACTAACCTTATAAGCCTGTATCAGGTTCATTTACATTGTATATATTACAATAATCTTCCCTCTACTTTTTTCTATATAAGACAGTATTATTAACATGTACAGTAAATATTAATTATAAAATGAATAGTTAATACAATCTAAAACCAGAATGTATTTTACTTTTCTCATATAAATTTTCTCTATGTTAATTAACATATGTTATATACATAGCAAGAGCATTTAATGTATGTATTAAATGATGTACACTTATAATGTTTTAAACTTGCCTATAGTAGCACTTACTTGGTTTGTTTTGTCGAGATAAAACTATCCGAAACCATATAAAATTTAATAATCATTGTAGCATAAAAAATAGCCTAAATCTAATAGACAAAATAAAAAACGTAAATACCCCACACCATTCCACCTTCGTCTCTTTTGATATATCAAATCTATATTCAAACATCCCCATTCCAGAAACCATCGACATCCTCAAAAACATGCTAATAGACACAAATACACCACATAACACATTGACGAAATCATCCACCTCACAAGATTAATCACATCTCAAAATTACTTCACCTACAATAACACATTCTACAACCAGAAAGATGGACTACCTATGGGCTCCCCCATAGCTAGCATCTTAGCAGAAATATTCATACACCATATTGAACAAAGCCACATTTTACACAACAACAAATACTCAGATAACATAATTTACTGGTACATATACGTCAACGACATCATAATATTATATAAAGGCAACACACGCAGAGCACACATATTTCTAAAACACCTAAATTCCATACAACCTAAACTAACATACACCATCGAAACAGAACAACAAAACTCCCTCAACTTCTTAGACCTCACAATTAAACGAACAGACAAACAAACACATATATTCAACATATACCGAAAACCCACCAGCACTAATACAACCATACACAGTTCCTCAAACCACCCACACCAACATAAACTAGTTCCTTACAACACCATGATATATCGCCTCCTTAAAACATCCTAGACAAAGATGAACACTACCAGGAGTTAAACACCATAAAATATATAGCACAAACAAACGGATACAACCCAACAATGATTGACAAATTATACAACCGCCTAAAAAATAAACATAATAACCCAAATACAAACACACAAGATGACAATCCCATAAAATACTTATCAATACCATACAGATCATCCAAAACCCACAATCTAACCAACACATTACGAAAATACAACTACAAAATAGCTTACTCCACACACAACACTCTCAACAAACAATTTAAACCCAACAACAAAACCAACGACATCTACAACACCACTGGAGTTTACAAACTAACTTGCAGTTCATGCCCCAGTTTTTACATAGGCCAGACAGTGAGGTCATTCTACACACGTTACCAAGAACATATAAAAGCACTAAAAAACAATAACTACCAATCAAACTTCGCCGATCATCTCAACTCCACAAAACATGACTACATAGACATAACATCTAACCTACAAATTCTTCATAAACAACACAGAAAAACCCGACGCTACACAACCGAACAATACGAAATATACAGATACTTCAAACTACTCCCTACACACATACTCAATATACAATTATATTACAACTCACACGCGCTTTTTGACATCATAACTCCTAATACACACAAAATACACCCACACCGCCAAAATATCCCACCCCCACCCTAACCTACGTAAACCTTGAGATCAGTTACGGTCTGAGTTGACAAAGGGACACATATCCCGAAACGGCCGTCCTCAACAAACAAAGTAAGTGCTACTATAGGCAAGTTTAAAACATTAAAAGTGTAAGTGATTACTAGTAGCTCACGCGAAGATAGAATCAACAAATGTTGGTATTAAATGATATTCACGTCTTGTCTTTTTGTTGCTTTGTTGATGATCCAGTTTAATTAGATATATATCACTGGAAAACTTTTTTACTTCAACTTTCACAATAAATTCTGTATTTAGTAGTCAAAACTAAAGAGCAGGAGAAGCTCATACACCTTTGAACGTGTGAGTGTACTAAACTCCCACTACAACTGCACCTAGACTATTAAAAAGAACATAGTGCTGGTGCTATTTTTAGCAAGATGCCCTGCATGACAACAAAGTTTAATTCACATCAACCTAACCCCAAAGCAACTTGAATACCTCAATATCATGCAACAAGGCATACACATCATTTATAAGGGTAAGAAGAATTATGAATTCTTCATAATGAAGAATTTTCATGAGATATGAACAAACTCCAGCCCCAATTAGTTTGGATATGAAGGAGTTGTACAGTAATGTAAACAAAATTATGTTACCATATACAATAATGTCATATAAGTTAGTTTAATGGTAAAATTTCATTGAATTATGCATATTAAACTTAGTCATTGTGACACAAATTAAATAAATGATATTGTCTATCATTTTATGTATATTGAAACATATCGCATTTGTTTCATCGTAATAGATGTTATATTATTTTTTTTTTATATAACCAAATCCATCACTACTGTATACTTTGGAGGTACAGTAGAAAATCCAAGTCTCGATATTTTGAGCTTCAGCATTATTCGATCCTATTTTATCTACTATTTGATAGAAAATGTGTCTGGTGTCCAAGAAATGTTTATAGCCATAAAGAAAATGAATTGGGCATTCAAGAAATATTTTTATCAATACCTCATCCAAAGGAATTGAGTCAGGCTTCCAAGAAATGTTTATATCAATATGGTATTTCTCCTCCTCCCCATTCTGTTGTTATTGTTATGCTGTCACTCAAGCTCGCTGTTATGTTGTGTTTTAATGTTCAGTTATTATGTTATGTTTAAATGTTGTATCAGTTATGTTTAGATGACAGAAGGTTAATGAGCCATAAATATCTCGCTTTATTTACTGCAAGTTTTGACAGTCAACAAATATCCATGTACAAATATAGTCTTGTGTATAACATAACAGAAAAAAAACTCTCTTGAAGTAAACAAATCAATCAAACTATAAGATATTCTGATTAGCTGAACTGGTCTTTATTGCCGCAATTAATAAATCTGGCTCAGGCTGTTGATGCATTGATCTGAATATGAGGGGTTTTATTCTATTATGGTTCATTAGAAGTCCTAATTTTTCTAATGCTCAGGAACTTTTCCCGTGTAATCTGAGTTTTCGGTAATCCGAGGGGGTCTAGATCCCATTTATCCCGAATTAGGTAAAAATGCAGAAGCTCGGCGCCATACGATATTTTGGGAAATGGTTTAACACCACCAAATAGGATGATATCCACAAGAATTTTTTTTAAAATTGACCTCGGAAAGTTACTTTTTTTCAATTTAAAGTAGCGTAAAATATTCAGCGCGGATGTAGAAGTTGTGAATATGCGCGGAGTGATACAAATGCTTCGTGATGTTACAACTGCATTTCAATGTATAAAATTAAAACCATATCTAACCTGACTTGACACTTTTTCGGTAAATTTTAATATAGGTATATAGTATTGTATAAATTTAAAACCAAATCTATCCTAACTGGAGACTTTATAAGTATATTTAAATATATGTATAAAAATTAGGCGAAGTTGTGAATAGGCGCAGAGTTATACAAATGCTTCGTGATTTTACAACTGAATTTCAATGTATAAAATTAAAACCAAACCTAACCTGACTTGACACTTTTTCGGTAAATTTTAATATAGGTATACAGTATTGTATAAATTTAAAACCAAATCTATCCTAACTGGAGACTTTATAAGTATATTTAAATATATGTATAAAAATTAGGCGAAGTTGTGAATAGGCGCAGAGTTATACAAATGCTTCGTGATTTTACAACTGAATTTCAATGTATAAAATTAAAACCAAACCTAACCTGACTTGACACTTTTTCGGTAAATTTTAATATAGGTATACAGTATTGTATAAATTTAAAACCAAATCTATCCTAACTGGAGAAGTTGTTTCTCAAATATCTACACACGTAAGGTTGCGTACGTACCGCGGACAATGCGTACAACCTTATGCGCAGCACTGTGACGTAAGTATCACTCCGTGCCTATTCACAACTTCTACATCCGCGCTGAATTTATTACCCTACTTTAAATTGAAAAAAAGTAACTTTCTTACTTCAATTTTTAAAAAATTCTTGTGGATATCGTCCAATTTGGTGGTTTTGAACAATTTCCCAAAATATCATATAGTGCCGGAGTACTGCATTTCAACCAATAAATATTCAGCTTATAAAATTTATGCACTAAGATAGCACATCTCTTTCTATATTACACCATTAAAGTTTCAACATTTGATGATTTATATATGATAATTAGAACTCCCCTAGTCAGATACTTTATAGATGTATTGTAATATATCTGTATATTAATATTGTGAAATTAAAAAAAAAAAAAACATTTACATCATACTGCTTTGTGTATATTTCTAAATAGATGTTACATTTTACAATTTGTAGTTTTACAATTTTTAAATATCATTTGTTTTGTGGTGGTTAAAATCACTTCCTTTTTGTTTAGAACGTAAATATTAAGAAAATGGAAGAAAAATCCAAGTTGACTACCATTTGGTCAATTATTGCCTATTTAGATTATATTTCAATTTGTTTTTAAAATGTAAACGCTCAAAAAAATCAATTTAATAATATTTTTATACTTAAAATTATTTGTTTCTCATTTGTAATAAATTGTTGAGTAACACTCAAAACAAAAATCAGAGTAGACCCATTTCTGACCAAGTATTATACAAATCTATCCTAACCTGATATGTTTTAACATTATATTTAATATAGCTGCTAATTAAGTAGTATATCACCGTGAGAAGATACATGAAGAATTACTTTATAAAGGAGTATTTTAATAGTGAGGTTATATTTCCTAGAAGGTAATTAATACAAGTCTTGACCACTAAGTTATTAATGGTTTCCAAAAATCAAAATTGCTTTTTTGTTTAGAAAGCATTTTTGAGTAACATATGTGGCAAGGAAAAAATCGGAGTTAGCAACCTAGTTTTAAAATATTACCTAGATTATCTTTCTCATTTTTTAAAATCTATAACTTTTGGGAAATTACATGGTTTTTTCCTTGGTTTAGAGAACTTTTAATCACCAGGTACAATTTTTTACTGCAATTTCATTCACATAAAAGCACCCAAAACAGAAAAGAAACGAACTATTATATATGGGTTATTATACTGTTATAGATTACTGGGAATTTTTTACCCTTTAGGAAAGACAAGGGATTCGATTGCAAGGTGAAACATGAAACAGTTCCAAAGATTTTAAAAATATCTTTTACAGGGCTAGAATTATTATTTCATAGCAACAATGATATTTCAATAACAGTAACCTTACTATACTTTAAATGTAAACAAAAACACAATTTCATTAATGACACTGAAATAATTCATAAAATAACCTAAATATTATAAGTAGTTATTGTCAATTTACCTTCCGTATTTGTATTAGGATCAAAATGCAGACCACATCCTTTGTTGTAACATAAAAGTAATTCAGTTTCATTAATTGGCATTGTAAATAAAGAATCAATTACAAATGTAATATCATTTATAAACACTTTCTCTAAAGTTCACAAAACATGCACTTAGCTAAGAATTTACGTTTTAGAAACAAGAGGAAAACAGTTCTGCAAAGTTTTATTCTTTGTACAGGAAGTACCACACAGCTGTTCAGGAAAATGGGAATTAAAATATAGTTATAACCATAAAGAGAATTTGAAGATTATTTAAAATAAGATAAATTATTATTATATATCATTATAGTGTTTTTAGTGAATTAAATCGAGTATAAACGTTACGCTCATTTACAGTAACATTTTACTGATTTTAAACATATAAGCTAAAACGTACTGATACCAATGACGACCTTTGTAGAATTCTTACATCTGCAGGCTAATTAACATAGTAAATAGTCGAACAGATATATTAGATGCATTGAGAACATCTATTACTCGACCAAATTATTAATCGTCAACAGTTATGTAAACATAAGTATATTTGACATCAGATTTATGGCTGGCCGTGGAAGGAAATGTAGAAATAACAATTGCAGTTATTATTAAAGTAGGAGATAATTGTACTGCAAAGAGAATGTACTGTAGATTGAGTTATTATCAACTTGAAAATAAATTCTTTTTTATTTATCTACTGAAATATTTTTAGTGGTTGTAAGGATGTTTTAAAAACCATTATTTACCTGTATTCATTTAAAAAATTTTAACTAATAATTTGTTATTCTTGGAAGCAATGTATTACTTAGAGTGTGAACAAATTTAGATACTGTTATTTTCAATGTTTTTAGTATTAAGTCTGTCTTATATTTACAGCATTACAAACATTAATAATTTGTTCCACCTCGAAGGCTGTCAAATCCTCCATCTTTGAAGAATAGAATACAGCAATTGTATCTATCACTTGAACATGTGTTAAGAAATTTTCTCCAAACAATCCTGTAATTTTCAAAATGTTAAAAACAAATTACAGGGCAATTGTACATAGGTGAAAAGTTTCTTAAAACAGTATTCCTTGAAACTTTCAGTTTTTGTGTTGTACATCTTGGGGGGTTTTAAATTTACTACTATTGATATCACTTGGCAAAAAACCACTACTTACTGATATTATTTCAGCAGACACGTTTCCTACTAGGTCAGTACATTGTTCAATCCACTGGATATTGTGTATGAAGAACAACAAACCAGAGAACACCAATACATATAACTCAGACTAATACAACATACCTTAGCAACAGTCTTGTCAGCGACTCACAACATTGAACAATGCCCTGATCTAATATGAAACGTGTCTGCTGAAAAATATCAGTAAGTAGTGTCTTTTTGCCAATACCCAATAGTAGTACTCCTTACTTTGAATTTATTTTCAATTTTTTAATATTTTTCAGGAGCAGTGTATTAAACTTGTATTTTAAGACATGCAAATGACAGTAATAACATACACTTGTTTTGAAGAATATTTAAAAATGTAGAATAAATTAAGGATAAATTACACACACACACACACACGGCTGCAACGGGCAAAAACATGTCAGATTACCGTTGCAAAAATAAGTAAATTTCATGTATTTAGATAAGTTGTATAAGCCGAGTTACGAGGGGGAAAACCTTAGGGTTGTAATAAGGTTAAGTAAAGGGTATCAAACAAAAGGAACAAAGCCATTAACAGGGAGATGGGTCTTTATTTTTTTTTAATATACTTTACATAAATTGCAAAAGAGAAAATAGGTCAAAATAAACCTAGAAACACCAACTACATTCAAGGGGATGCAGAATTTCAAAAGAATAAGAAGATGCCTAGAAGCAGAAATCAAGAAAAAGCAAGATGAAAGAGTTAAGATGATCATTAATAAAACAGTTATAAATATCGATCGGCTTGGAACAGAAATTCAAACGGGAGAGAAGCACACGGAAATGACGACCACATCACCTGATCAAAATTAATCATTTTTTGAAGCCTCGCCATTAGTGGAAAACTGGGAGCGATGAAAAGCGCTCGGCGGCAGTTACTAAAAAAATAGACAAGGAGAGGGTAGCGTTACTTTGGACTTCAAGGAGTGAAGACGGGTCCGTTTTGTAAGACTCTAATAGCTTACAAATCGATAAGTTAAACGAGAATATGCAGGGCTAAGAGCTAGTAGTGCAATCGCTGTTATGTAGTCTCGTGTGTTTTTGAAACCCTTTTGGGGAGAAAACTCTCCCAAAAGTGGTTTCCAAGATTAATATCAATGTCGTAGCATCCTCGAGAATTTTGTGTGTTTGCTGTAGAAAGTGTAAAAGAAAAATAGAGTCAGTGAGTTTTGTAATATTGAACAGTGCTTCAAAATTTTAAAAAAATATGTTAACAGATTAAAACTAAATTTCAATTAAATTTCGTTATAAAATTTTTTGAAAATAAACAGTAAAAATTAAGTAAAGAATAAAACAATAAAAATTTAAAGACGTAGAGTGAGGGCAAAATTTTGAAATGATTGAAAACTGGATCTGGAATCCGTCAAGCCAGAGAAGAAAGGAGGCAAGATCTTTTGCGCAGAAAGAGGTAATGCTTTGTTTCGGCCTAGGACACTATCGAAAAAGAAGCCAGTGTGATGACGCCAACTGTTTGGATGAGTCCACAGCGCATTCAAGATGGCCAAGAAACGTGAGAAAGATAAGACGAAGCCAACATACATAGCCAGAGGAGAAATTGTAAATGGAAGGGTCAGATTTTAGCTTCTCTCTTTTTCAAATAAATTAAAAAAATTTTTATTGAAGGTTTTTAGGAAAAATTGTGATTTCAAAAAATTAAATTTAAATAAATTTTTTTAAAAAAGTACACAAATATCAAGCAGTGGCTTTGTTTAATATATAAATTAGAGGGGGTAGCATTCTGTGGGGGTAAGTTCAACCACAAGAGGGGGACTACACATAACAAGCTTTAGAGTTTTGAAATAAAAATCATTTACAGTAACATTTGTTAATTCCATCTTTGCGTGAGCTACTAGTAATCACTAAACACTTTTAAATGTTTTAAACTGGCCTATAGTAGCACTTACTTTACTTGTTGAGGACGGCCGTTTCGGGAGATGTGTCCCTTTGTCAACTCAGATTATTCACTGCACTGTGCGAGTCTTTTAAGATTGTCTTGGGGTTAATTTTGTCTATTAGGTTGAACAATTTATCGGTTTTTTATTTTATTTCTATTTGTTTGTTTATGATATTATTTTTATGTTTATAAATTTGTAGTTGTTCCCAGGTTGTCATTTTGAGGCCTTTTTGTAATTTTTTTTATTAGGTGTACGTTTTTTAATGTGGGGAATGTGTGTTTGTTTTTGATGGCGTGTGTAGCTAAGTTTGAGTTATAAGTTTCAGGTTTGATGTATGCATTGAGGTGTTCTTGATATCTGTCCTTTAATGACAGATGACAAAATGACAAAATTACAATCTGGGAACAATTACAGATAATTATAGTGCACTGCAACTCTTGAGCTGACAATAGTCATGTTTACAAATTCATACACTACATACACATTATGACTACGATACTATCATTTATGATAACTACAACAAGAATAGATGATGTAATAAGCATGATGAAAACAGTGCTCTATATATATATATGTGTGTGTGTGTGTGTGTGTGTGTGTACTGGGGAAACTCAGAAACTAAGCAGAAGGCAGGAAATCCATTGGGCTGGCTGTGGTGCTACTACACTTCAAGAGACCAAAAGTAGAGGGAACTGAAGAGGGGTTGTGTCTCGCCACTTTCTGACATATGAATCATGAAGGAAAGGATGGCGTTGCCATATCCTGTTTCTTCTTGAGATGCATATTATTGTTTCACTTCTTAAGCATTGCTCTTCCTAATTTACATCTCTTGGTTTATTATTTTGTCATAATTATTTAGAGGTATTTTTTGATTTCAGTACAAACAAACAGTGTATTTTTAAAATTGTTTACATCCAATAATATGTTTCTCTAAATAATATGCCATCTGAGGTGTATTTCAAAGGCAAAGGCCAGCTCCTCTTGTAACTGTCCCTGTCTGATGGTTACACAGTCAATATGATTTAGGATAAAGTATAAAACTAATTAAAACATTATAAAGAGCTGTTTGTACATTATTTAAATTATTTATGTATTTCTTCACACATTACATAGGTAATAAAATGAGTGGTAAATTTGACAGAGGATATATAAAATTATTTTTGTTACATGTACTTCAACTATAACATTTATACAACTATAAATACTATCACATTCTAGTATGATTACACATTATTACTTTTGTTTTTGATGTTTGTACCATGTTTTGTACTGTAAACATAACGAGATTGATATGAGCAGAAAAGTTTTGTACTGTAAACATAACGAGATTGATATGAGCAGAAAAGTTTTGTACTGTAAACGTAACGAGATTGATATGAGCAGAAAAATTTTGAAGAATACTAATTATAAATTTGAAAAAACGTTTTATGATCAAAAATAAATTTGGTTGGACAAAGTATTTTAAAACTTATTATAATAAACAGTATCATTGGGCAATTGTAGATTATTGTTTATATAACTATTAATCACTTTTTAATAGTTGTGTCATCTTAACAAGTAAGATATAATGTAAGGATACTAAAAAACAGTTGATTTGTACTCATGAATTTCAAATGGCAGAGGATATCATTTAATAATCAATTGAGCTTATTTATAATGTAAGAATTACTACCTTAAATTTTGATTTTTCAATAAAATGACATTCACTAGGCTTCTGACACTATTATTATAATTCTATATCATTCCAAAATTATGATTAGCATTTGAATACAATTCCTATAAATCTAGTTTTATGACAATAATAATACTGTTGTTGCAGTTCTTTATACATTTATCCTATAAAAGTAAAAGCTTAGTTAAATCACTTGTGGCCCAGCTATAATATTTCAAATTACTGAAATAAAATAAGCTTACTTATTTCATTGCAAATAAAAACACTCAACAAATCTACTGATGCTTCCACATTTGTTACTTAGATGGAACCAAATTTTTAGTATTTCAAATTTTTGCTAAAAAATTTGACTATGTAACTTTTTTTTTAAATTTAAGGCCACTATAAAAAGCTACAAATACTAGAACTCTACAAAAATTGGATGTTTTGATCATTGTATTTTAAAAACATTTTCAATCATCTAATGAAGTTTTTATAAAACCGCTTATAAAATTTAAAATTAATGTAGTGGGCTCTATTTTCATTTATTGAATACTATTGGGATCTAAGTTATTGTGTTAATGTAAAAATGCTTCCATGCTCTTTAAATTTTTCATTCAATATTCACTAGTATTTTTATTAAAAACGGTGAAATCCAGAATATATTTATTTTGTTAGAGTACTATTGTATTTAAATAGTTTTTACCTCACTATATAAACAGAGTGAGACTAACATTTCTGTGGTATTTCTCATGAAAATGTCCCTAAAAGTATTTTCCAGTGCTACTTATAAAGTATTTTCTTATAAACAGTCATTTTATAACTAATAATAATTTATATAATAATTAACTAACTAAATTTTTTTATATGGCTTAAGATATAGCGAAGGTTTTTTTATATCTTTGAAGATTATTCCTTTGTTTTAATCAACCGATACTCCTACATAAATTCTGTATGTATTCCCTTCATGAGGTTTTGCATTCACCAAAATCTCCTCCAGAGAAATACAATTTCTATGGCTTTTTATTTTGTTGCTTCGTAGAGTACCCATTTTTTTCCTGTAAATATTAATTATCATGGATATGAATTTCAAATCTTTTAATCAAATAAAGGAATATTATTAAGTATATATTTTAATATGGATATTTATAACATTAAAAGTAATTTCTTCTAATTATAGACAGAAGTATTCATGTCAGTTACCAATTTTTAGAGAAGTGTGTATTATATATCAGTTTATTTAATCTTTTGAACAATATGTATGATATTAATTACCACTGACAAGCAATTAGTTTATAAAAATAAAGTTTTAATTAAAAAGAAATATATTTAAATATAAATTCTCAATATATTTGAAATAGTAAAAAAAAATAATAAAAATTGTTTTGTAATGGTTTGTATATTTATACAACCTAAAATGTTCTAAATGTAGCTAATTATCACTAATGTAATAATAAAAACTACACATTAAAAATGTAAACTTGAATATATCACTATTTCACTAAATACAAAACTGAAGTGTTAACCAAAATAATATATTGATTACACACATTGAACAAATAACAAAACAGGCACAATGTAAAAACAGTAACAGATTATATTTAAAAAGTACTTAACTAAGTGAATTGCTTACTTGCTGATGCGTTTCAAAACATTCGTTCCTTTTACAATGCTAACCCTCTACTGGCGGCATCGGTTAGGTACAAAGCCTGTAACGGGATGAATTTATGACTGTGGGAGGGGTGGGTTATTTTGGTTGTGTGACATGTAATGGAAAAAGCTGTCCTTTTGGCTTCAAAATGTGTGTGATCATTTTATATGTTTTCTTTATCTGTTGCGTAGTGCATGTATATTTCGTATATTTCTAAGGTTGTAAGTTTTTTTACTTTGTTTTAATGTGTGTAGTGTGTAGAACATTTAAATTAGTATGTGTGTGCTTGTTGTAACAGATTACTTGGCCAATGAGCGAGTGTTTTTTGGCCATCAAGGAATTCGTACATGATTGGCTTCCAGTTATCATGACAACAAATTGGTGGTGAATAGCAGGTGGCTGAATAAATGAATGCAGTGTAGGTGTGGTTTATACAAAGTTAACATTATCCTGCACTGTATTAAAATTTTTGTAAACTTTAGTAACATACAGATGTAAAAATTTGTTAATTGAGATGTTATGTTATAGGTATTTTTCAATAGTAATAAAAATTCAACTCGAAGCCAAAACAGTAAATAAAATGTAAATGAACAGATATAATGTGAAAAGAAAGTGACAGACTCCTTGGAGCAACAATGAGTGTTTATTGATCTTCAAAGATTTCAACTAAAACATGTATATGCAGACTTTATATTGGTTGCCAATTACCATGATAATGAATTGGTGTTCAATACCAAGTGACTGAATAAAATGAATGCAATACAGCTGATATTCTACACAAAGCCTATATTTTCTTACAATGTATTTTAATTTTTGTAAACTTCAATAGTATACAGATGTCAAAACCTAGACAAATAGCGTTGCCAATATATTCCAGATATGATCTCTCGAGAGTTTTCATAGTATGCATGTAATATACACTAAGTATTTAAACTTTTTAAAATCTTTGTCTTAGCAATGACAAATTTGGTACTACTGATTAAATGACAAACATCTAATATTTGAAAAAAGAAAAGAAACAAACCAAACAACATTTAATTTTGTAGTATTTAAAATCATAAATAATATAATAAATATACACTATATTTACTTTTTCTTAATATTGATTGAATCTTTTTACCTAATGCCGTAAATATTACACACACAACCTACATAGTGCAGGAGGGTGAAATAAGTAAGGGGTGCACTCTATGACATATGAACAAAATCTTAAAAGAATGTGTAAATTCTATTGAAAATGACATCTCGTTTTAATACATTTGTTACTTTTAACATTAGGGCCAAACATCACTGGAGAAAGTTAGAACAATATTTGTATTCTAAATCATAACAAAATCTTACTTTTAAGAAATTTCAGTAAATAAATAACAGAGTAATAAGTGTGTTTTGTTGTTTGAAAACCCACTAACTATCAAATATATTCCAACACATAATTAATAACTACTCTATGAATAACGACCCAGCACATAACACCAAAAGACCACAGACTCAAAATAATACAACACACCTGATCAACAATCTTATCCATGGCTCACAGCATTGAACAATGTACTGATCTAGTGCCAGGGCTGGCCTTAGGCTTTAGCATTTAGTCAGGCAAGATTACTTTTTCAGCAGCCTTGTAAGAGATATGTAATTGAAATAGTGTAATTCCCTCATTATTCAATTCCTTCTATTAAAGCTGCTTGTTGTAATCTTGAATTCACTGATTAAACTATAAGTAATTATTGCTTAACTGAGTGAATACTTTAGAACTTACGTGCTACATGTTTCGAAACAATCGTTTCATTTACAAAGCTAACCATCTACTGATGGTTGTCACACAACGTAAAAGGTTGGGAGCTTATGATTTATCAGTGTAGTAGGGGTGGGTTAATTTGCTTGTTTACTATGTAATGAAAAAGGGTGTTGGACTTAAAGTGTATGTGGTAGTTAAAGATATTTTCTTTATCTGTTGAGTGATGTTTGTATATTTCATATTTTTCTGTAGTTGTTAGTTTTTTACTATAGTTTAATATGTGGAGAATATTTAAATTAGTATGTATGTTTGTATAAGTGTTGTATGTCTTTCATATGTGTTGCATAACTTGATTTTGGATTTATCTTAAAGACAACCATACAACCCTTTCAACAACAAACAGACAAATACAATTTATCCGGAATATGCAAAATAACATGCAACGACTGTCCCAATTTCTATATTGTCCAAACAGATAGATCATTAACACACACTGCAAAGAACACATCATACATACGTACATACATACTAATTTAAATATCCTCCACATATTAAACCATAGTAAAAAAACTAAAAACTAAAGAAAAATATGAAATATACAAACATCACCCAACAGATAGAGAAAATACCTAACAACCACACATACTTTGAGTCCAACACCTTTTCCCATTACATAGTAAACAAACAGCTTATCCCACCCTCACTAAATTCATATATCATAAGTGCCCAACCTTTTACCTTGTGTGACAGCTGTCAGTAGACAATTAGCTTCGTAAATGAAATGATTGTTTCAAAATACATTAGTACATAAGTTCTAAGTTATTCACTCAGTTATGCAATAATTACTATAGTCCTCTACTCTCATTATACATTGTTCAAATTTTCAATCGTTAATAAAATACTATTTATTCATCAACTAAAGTTCAAATACATTTTTTAACAGGAAACCCAAAACAACAGACACAATTATCCACAACATCTCAAACCACCTTATATCCAACACAAACACGCTGCCTTCAGATCCATGCTCCATAGACTTAAAGAAGTCCCAATGGCCACTGAAAACATATACATAGAACTAGACACAATTAAATATTTATCATACACAAATGTATACATCACCACAATAATAGACAAACTATGGTACAAAATACAAAAAAACACTAAAATTAATACTACAGACAGGGAAAACAAATATATCACATTACCATACATAAACAAATAAACAAAATAGCCCGCAAATTTAAAAAAAATAAGATACAAAACTAATAATCAGTTACAATACAAAATACAACACAACACTAACAACAAAGATAAGCTACAAGCACCAGGCGTATACAAACTGAACTACGACGAATGTAAGAAATTCTACATTGGGCAAACAGGTCGCAGCTTTAAACAAAGAGTCGAGGAACACAAACAGAACACCAACTCAGCATTTTAGAATCACATAAAAGAATCATGACACAAATACGCAGACATTACCCATAACCTAGAAATCTTACACATCAACAAAAAAGGACCACATCTCAACACACTAGTATGATATTTACAGACACACAAATCACAAAGTACAAACATATTAAATGAATAAACACAATACAAATCACACACACTCTTTGATACTATCGAAATCCTACCTTTAAAACCGTCACCGCTTGACCCGACATCTCCAAGCAGAAGACACTGATGAAGATCGACACATAGCGATCGATAACGTTCTCTCTCAGTAAGTTTTAACAAATTTACAAAATTTAAAGTTTGGATAGTCATAAACTATTGTTTAAGTGATTAATAAGATTTATCGAACGAAATGGACTACAAAATTCAAGAATTTTTTAAAACTTTTAGTGGATGAGACTTGATGTTAATACAGTTTTTTCAAATATTAATTAATTAATTAAATTTAATAATGAATTAATTTTAGTTTTATATATGGGGAAAACCTTTTCACAAAATGAGTAGGGTAAGCAATATAGTTATTTCGTCCCATTTGGTTTAAAATAGGTGATTACATACGATTTCATAAAACAGCTGATTTTACGTTATAGGTTATGTGGTAAAACAGTTTTTAGGCATAGGCTATGTTACTTTATTTATATTAAATATTTGTTGATCCCATCTTCACGTGAGCTACTAGTTATCACTAAACACTTTTAAATGTTTATAAACTTGCCTATAGTAGCACTTACTTTGTTTGTTGAGGACGGCCGTTTCGGGAGATGTGTCCCATTGTCAACTCAGACCGTAACTGATCTCAAGGTTTTCGTAGGTTAGGGTGTTAGGGTAGGGGTGGGATATTATAGTGGTGTGGGTGTATTTTGTGTGTATTCGGAGTTATGATGTCAAAAAGTGTGTGTGAGTTTTCATGTAATTGTGTATTGAGTATGTGTGTAGGGTGTAGTTTGAAGTGTCTGTATATTTTGTATTGTTATTAGTAGAGATACACGTCGACATCATAACATTATATAAAGGTAACACACGCAGAGCACACATATTTCTAAAGCACCTTAATTCCATACACCCAAAACTAACATACACCATTGAAACAGAACAACAAACTCTCAACTTCCTAGACCTTACAATTACACGAACAGACAATCAAACACATAAATTCAACATATACCGAAAACCTACTAGTACTAATACGACCATTTTTTTTTTCTTCTTGACTTGGGAGCGGGTTTTAAACTGCCCAAAGCACTGCTACCTTAAGGTATATTGTACTTACCTCCCTGATCTAACACCTTGCCTCCTTAAAACACCACTAGACAAAGATGAACACTACCAAGAGTAAAAAACCATAAAATATATAGCACAAACTAACGGATACAACCCAACAATGATTGACAAATTATACAACTGTCTAAAAAATAAACATAATAACCCAAATACAAAACACAACAGGATAATCCCATAAAATACTTATCAATACCATACAGATCATCCAAAATCCACAATTTAACCAACACACTACGAAAATACAACTACAAAATGGCTTACTCCACACACAACACTCTCAACAAACAATTTAAACCCAACAACAAAATCAATGACATTTACAACACCACGGGAGTTTATAAACTAACTTGCAGACCGTGCCCCAGTTTTTACATAGGCCAGACAGGGAGGTCCTTCTACACACGTTACCAAGAACATATAAAAGCACTAACAAGCAATAACTACCAATCAAACTTGGCCGATCATCTCAATTCCACAAAACATGACTACATAGACATAACATCTAATCTACAAATTCTTCATAAACAACACACAAATAACCAATGCTACACAACCGAACAATACGAAATATACACTCTTCAAACTACACCCTACACACATACTCAATACACAATTACATTACAACTCACATGCTCTTTTTGACATCATAACTCCTAATACAAACAAAATACACCCTCACCACTATAATATCCCACCCCCATCCTAACACTCTAACCTACGAAAACCTTGAGATCAGTTACGGTCCAAGTTGACAATGGGACACATCTCCCGAAACGGCCGTCCTCAACAAAGTAAGTACTACTATAGGCAAGCTTATAAAATTTAAAACTGTTTAGTTATATTAAATGTAATTATTTAATAAAAAGTAATTAAAATAGACAAATTGTTTGTTGACCTAAGTAGGAGTAGAGTACTTAAAATTTTTTTTTTATATATTACTTGTGTTCTGTTGATGTTCAATAAAAAATTTTTGGAAATCATGAACAATGTTTATAACAGGTAGAGCACTCTTTTATTTAATATTTTTAATCAATTGTTTAGCTAAGAATAACATTTACTAACAGATTTAAGTACGCCAACATGGTTGGTTCTATGATCTATAAGTATTGTAAAACAAAAGAGATATATTCGCATTACATCATGCTAATCTCTTTTTAGTAATTAATAGAAAAGTTCTTTAATAATATGATTTCATGGAGTGTCCAGAGACATTCAGAGCAATGTAGTTTGTATATTGCACTATAAGAGACCCTAGTAGACTGTGATGAGAATTAAGTGTAGTAAAAACAAGTATGTATTAACAGCTTTTGTTTTGTTTTAATTCTAAAAAAATAATAAGGTTTCTTAAATCGAAAAAAATTTTGTTGAATTGATGTTAAAATAATCACCTACTTACAAATGAGCTGTTGGTGCAGGATAAGTTGTTATGTTACTTGCTTCAAGGAACATGTGCTGGTTTCTTAAGTACCTATTATGAGCCTGTTTTTTTTTATTTTCAAGCCAAGCACAAAATTTTGCTTCATTTTCTTTACGTTTCTCTTCTTTTTCTTTAAGCTTGTTTTCTTTTTTAATTTGCCTGGCTTTATTAGTTTCAATTTTAGTTCTGGAAAATTAAAATATATTTACACACTTTAAAATATATAAACCTCTCTAAGGTAACAGTTAGTTTTTATTTGAGGATAGCTATTTTAAGGTTGAATTTTAAAAATACTTAACTAAGTGAACACATTATGGCTTACTTACTGACGCATTTCAAAACATTCGTTCCTTTTACGAAACTAACCCTCTACTAGCGGCATCGGTTGTGTGTAAAGGCTCTAAAGGGAATGAATTTATGACTGTGGAATGGGGTGAGTTGTTTGAGTTGTGTGCCATATAATTGAAAAGACTGTTGGCTTCAAAGTATGTGTGATCATTTAATACGTTTTCTTTATCTGTTGCATAGTGTTTGTAGATTTCATATTTTTCTAAGGTTGTTAGTTTTTTACTTTGTTTTAATGTGTGTAGAACATTTAAATTAGTGTGTATGTCGGTGTATGTGTGTGTGTGTGTGTGTGTGTGTGTGTATGTCGGGTGTTTTTTAGGTGTTTTGCGTAGCTGGATTTAGGGTTTGTTTGTTTTTTTTTGGGTAATGTGTTCTTCGATGCGTGTATAGAATGACCTGTCGGTTTGGCCGATGTAATAGTTGGGACAATTGTTACAAGTTATTTTGTAAATACCTGAGAGTTTGTATTTGTCAGTTTCTTTTTGAAAAGGTTGTATGTGCTGTCTTAAAGTGTTTGTTGTGTTGTAGGATATTTGGTAAAAGAGTTTTTTGAATGTGGAGGCTATTTTGTGTGTGTTTTTGTTGTGGTAGGTGAGGGATATGTTGCTTTTTGTGTGGTTTGTCTGCGTGGCCATTTGATGGTGTTTATGTTTAAGGTTCCTGAATATGTTGTCTATGAGTGTGTGTTGGTAGCCGTTTTGTTGAGCGATGTATTTTATGGTATTAAGTTCTTCGTCGGAGTCTTTCTGTAGCATATTGTATATGTTGGTATATTGTTTAGGCGGTGTAACATATGATT
Organism: Prosapia bicincta; assembly: GCA_036971475.1. Taxonomy (NCBI): domain Eukaryota; kingdom Metazoa; phylum Arthropoda; class Insecta; order Hemiptera; family Cercopidae; genus Prosapia; species Prosapia bicincta. The sequence continues at coordinate 50,914,334 of JBAIZL010000008.1, read as the reverse complement.
TAATGCAGTGTGTTTGTGTTGTGTAGAGTGATTAGATGTATTATGTATGACTATATCAATAGTTGTTGGTTTTCTGTATATTTTGAAATTATGTCTGGTGTTGTGTTTGGTGATAGTAAGATCTAGAAAGTTTATTTTATTGTTTTCTTCTAATTCGAGGGTAAATGTGAGGCTTTGGTGTATGGTATTAATGTAATTGTGTAGTTGTTTGATTTGCCGTTTGTTGCCGTTGTATAATATTAAAATGTCATCTACATATCTATGGTAATAAATTATTTTATGTGTGTGATTCTTGTTCTGTAGAATGTATTGTTATTCGATATGGTGTAGGAATATTTCTGCTAGGATGCCTGAGATAGGGGAACCCATAGGGAGGCCATCTTTCTGTGTGTAGAATTTGTGTTGGTAGTTTTGTAATGTGATGAGTTTGGTATCAATTAACATCTTTGCTTTTATAGATAGGCGGGGCACTATATTTGGCTCTTCTTTTAGATTTTTTTTGTAATCATATCAAATACCATGCAATAATTTTAATGTAATTAGGTGTTATGGTGTAATTGGAAATGATTGTTTATTTCATATTTTTCAGTTATATAAAGCATGTTATTCTTATTTAATTTATGCAGAACATTTAGGTTTGTTGATATTTTTTTGTAGTTATGTAGGTAGGGTTTTCACAAAGTTTAATTGAGTGTGATAGTTTATATGTGTTGTAGTTTGAATGTGTTATGTATAAAATGATCTTGCTGTTCAGGTTATGTATAAGCTGGGACAAAAGAAAATAGTTTTTAGTAGTAAATAAGATCAGGTATACTAAAGACATTTTTATACCGAAAAATTAGCTGGTTGTTAATGACTTATTACACATTTGCTATTACTTGCGACCAGACTTTTTGTTATCAAAAACATCGGCTACGAGGCTGAAGAAGTCGTAAGACGAAAACGTTTCCTCCAAGTGTAAATTAACAGTTAACAACTTTTAGTTAACAAAAAGTCTGGTCGCAAGTAATAGCAAAAGTGTAATAAGACATTTTTATATTAAAAAAAAATTTGTAAAAACTCATTAGAATACTTTTTACAAAACTTATTATTGAAAGTAGTGAATTTGTTATTTATATACTTACAGTACAGACTCAATAATTCGTTGTGAATGGGTTGCGAAAACTCGGATTACACGGAAATAAGTTCCTGTGTATTAGAAAAAATAGGACTTCTAATGAACCTTAATACAGTAAAACCCCTCATATCCAGATCAATATGGTGACAGCCCAATCTGGCTATGACGTTTAATAATTGCAGGAATAAAGACCAGTCCAGCTAATCACGAGTTTCATCATTGTTTGTTTGATTTGTGTGCTTCAAGAGAGTTTATTTTCCTATATGCCACTCATAAGACTAAAAATTTATTCAGGGATATTTGTTGACTGTCTAAGCTTACAGCATAGAAAAAAAAAGAGATAGTTATATGCTCATTGACTTTCTGTCATCTAATTATAACTGATACGGGACATTCAAACACAACATAACATAGAGGATGAGCGAAAGCATAACAACAAGAATAAAATGGGGAAGAAGAAAATTACCGTATTGATATAAAAATTTAGTGGACCAGACTCATTTCCTTTCAAATAGATAAAATAAGCTTAGATAGAAAAAGACTTGAATTTAACTGAAGCTTGAAAAGTTGGGACTCAAATTTTTGAGACTCTACTGTGGATCTAAATTATTTATTGCATGTTGACAAATTTTATGAAATGTTTCTTGTCTAATACTTACAGTTTTCTCTCTCTAAGTTGATCAGCACTCAATCCATACTCAGATCTTAAGCCATTGTAATCAGGAAGTCGAGGCTGGTTCCACTGGCAACATGTTCTCTGTGCAGGAGCGGTAAATGGTCTTTTTAATCGTTTCACACTTTTACTTTTTTCTGTACAACTTTTTGGTCTTTCTACTTTGGTATGTGAACTACAGTTAGAAGTGCAGTTAGGTATTAAGTCTATGTCAATTGATTTTAAGTTTTGTACTACAATTTTTGATTTTTTGAAAGAATCTGTTTTTTTACTTGAAATTGTTGGGTTCAATGATTTTTTAAAATTTTTAATCCGTTTTTCTATACACATGGTGTCATTTTCTTGTGTTTTTATAAAACACATCTTTTTATTTGAGCTCATCTGATGTGTTAAGGGGTTTTTTAATTTTTCAAGTTCTTTTTTAATAATTTGTAACTCATAATTTTCATTATTTTGATAATCGTCACTAATTTCATCATCTTCTATTTGCTCTAGCTTCTCATGGTCACTTTGGTTTTCTTTATGTAACTGATTAACATCTGATTCAATGTCCTCTGCACTTGATATTTTTATTACTACACCACAGTTATTTTCAATTCTTGATTCAATTTCCTCTATCATACTGTTATTGACAATGTTTTCAAAGGTCACTTCTTCACTAATGTTTTTTTCCAGATTATTCTTTGTTACTTGTTCTTGTATCTCATTTCTGATGTGCTTGGGCTCATGAATGTTATTGCTGCTACAAATAGGAATACAAATATCATCATTTTCAAATTCATCAGTGAATGAACTCATCAGTTCTTCACTGTCAGCATTTGGCACTTTAACTATGAGTACTTTAGTTTCATTACCTCTTTTGTTCTGTGTGTATTCATTACTCGAATGTGGTAATTTATTTGGTGGTTCTGTTACTTCTACTTTGGAATGATTTTTTTCAGATTGAAACACACCTACACAAATAAGACATAATTGTGAAAAATCTAGTTGTAATTATATTCTTTTATTTACAATTAATATTAATAAAAAAGTAACTTATTAATTATATTGATAAATTAACAAACACATATTAAAAGTAAGAAGATAAATTCGGACAATTTTAGTCTGAATAACCAAATTAGTAAATTAAGGTATTAGCTAATTGAATACCACATAACATCAATCAAAGAAAGCCCTAACACAAAGTATTTTTAATATCTAAATAGCTTACCATGTGCTATGAATATCTACAACAAATATTCACTTTTTTGTAATGCCAAATTTATATTCTATTTCACCATTTCTACCAGAATTTATAAAACTCTCACTATTCTTCTTCAGTGGAAAATCTTTGCATTGTAAAAAATTATTTGATTATTATGAATTAAAAAAGAGATATTTTAAGGATGGTACTAGGATTAATGAAAAAGAATAAACATTTGAGAATAAAAATGAAAATTTTATAACTATGAGCAGCCTTTAGAAATAAAATAAATATTTTCCAGAAAAGGAAAATATGTTTTGATTATCACATAGCACGGATAGGTAAAGACAGACTTAGTAAACTGATCTTTACTTAATTATTGAACAAAAATAAATCTGGTTTACAGAATCTTATAATGACAAGTAAGAAATAGAGTAAGAAGACACCCTCAAGTACAACCAAGATTTTAAGTAAAAAAAAAAAACAGGTAAACAGCAAACAGAACGAGGTAGATAAAGACAATAATAATTAATTTTACTTTATTTATTTTACTTTACTTTATTAGACTTTGAAATTACTTGCGAATAGACAGTCTGTTACTATAAGTTGTTAAATTGCCAACTTACACTTGGAGAAAACGTTTTCGTCTTACAACTTCTTCAGCCTCATATTTTTGCCGCTATGATTACTACAGTTGTGCTTTTTGGTACCAATTTTTTGAAAGTTAGAAGTGATGTGATCAAAGAGTATTTGTGATCTGTGTCATGTTTGTTCATTTAGGATGTCACTTTCAAAAAAATTGGCACCAAGAAGTACAACAGCAGCAATCCTAGTGGCTAAAATATGAGGCTGAAGAAGTCATAAGACGAGAACGTTTCCTCCAAGTGTAAGTTAACAATTTAACAACTTATAGTTAACAGAATGTCTGGTCACAAGTAATTTCAAAGTGTAATAAGTGATTAACAACCAGCTCGTTATGAACGACAACAAGATTTCGAAATTAATTTTATTTAATTCTATCCTCTCTTGAGGTACTAGTTTTCCACATTTTATTTTACACTTGCTTATTGTGGCACTTACTTTTTTATTATTGCGGACAGTTGTTTCGGAAGATGTATCCCATTCTCAACTTAGACTGTAATTGATTTTTTTGTTGTTTTAGATGCGGGTGAGGGTAAGTTGGGATAGGACTAGGATTTAGGTAAATTGTAGAGTTTTGGGGCTATGGTGTCAAGCAGTAAATGTGAATTAAAATATAATTAAGTGATGAATATGTGTGTTGGGTGTAACTGTTTTTATATTTCATACTGTTCAGTTCTATGGAATTAGTTATTATTTTGTTTGTGTAGAATTTGTAGGATTGTTATGTTTGTGCACATTTCATTTGTGGATGTGAGATATTCGGAATATGTAGATTGCTTGTTTTTCTTTACAAGTGCTTTTAGGCTTCTTGGTACAATGTGTAAAATGATCCTACTGTTTGGTCTATGTAGAAATTGGGCCACAAACTTGTATATGCCTGCATAGTGTAAATATCTTTGTTTATGATGTTGGGTTATAATTTTTTATTAAGGGTTAGACTACTTTGTCAATATATTTGCAAAGTGTGTTGTCTAAAATTAAAATTTAGAAATAAGCTAAACAAGTGGAATAACGTGTTCCTTACTTGGCCTACTTGTATTAGAAAAAAATAATAAGTATTAAGAAATAATAATAAAATAATTAATAAATAAAGCATAATATAGAAATATTTTTTCATTAATAAAACTTATATAGTCATGTGAAAGACCGTCAAATAAATTTCAGATTAATATTAAAACCCCTTAAATTTAATGTTAATAGAACATAAGCAAACTGTAAAATTTAAGCTTCATCAATCTTTATTTACTTACAACTTTTTAAAAAAATGTTTTAATTTGCCTATAGTAGCACTTACTTTTTTTGTTGAGGACGGCCGTTTCGGGAGATGTGTCCCTTTGTCAACTCAGACCGTAACTGATCTCAAGGTTTACGTAGGTTAGGGTGGGGGTGGGATATTTTGGTGGTGTGGGTGTCTTTTGTGTGTATTAGGAGTTATGATGTCAAAAAGTGCGTGTGAGTTGTAATGTAATTGTGTATTGAGTATGTGTGTAGGGTGTAGTTTGAAGTGCCTATATATTTCGTATTGTTCGGTTGCGTAGCGTTGGTTATTTCTGTGTTGTTTATGAAGGATTTGTAAATTAGATGTTATGTCTGTGTAGTCGTGTTTTGTGGAGTTAAGATGATCGGCGAAGTTTGATTGGTAGTTATTGTTTTTTAGTGCTTTTATATGTTCTTGGTAACGTGTGTGAAATGACCTCCCTGTCTGGCCTATGTAAAAACTGGGGCATGAACTGCAAGTTAGTTTGTAGACTCCAGTGGTGTTGTAAATGTCCTTGATTTTGCTGTTGGGTTTAAATTGTTTGTTGAGAGTGTTGTGTGTGGAGTAAGCTATTTTGTAGTTGTATTTTTCGTAATGTGTTGGTTAGATTGTGGGTTTTGGATGATCTGTAAGGTATTGATAAGTATTTTATGGGATTGTCATCTTGTGTGTTTGTATTTGGGTTATTATGTTTATTTTTTAGGCGGTTGTATAATTTGTCTATCATTGTTGGGTTGTATCCGTTTGTTTGTGCTATATATTTTATGGTGTTCAACTCCTGGTAGTGTTCATCTTTGTCTAGTGGTGTTTTAAGGAGGCGATATATCATGGTATTGTAAGCAGCTAGTTTGTGTTGGTGTGGGTGGTTTGAGGAACTGTGTATGGTCGTATTAGTGCTGGTGGGTTTTCGGTATATGTTGAATTTATGTGTTTGTTTGTCTGTTCGTTTAATTGTGAGGTCTAAGAAGTTAAGGGAGTTTTGTTGTTCTGTTTCGATGGTGTATGTTAGTTTAGGGTGTATGGAATTTAGGTGTTTTAGAAATATGTGTGCTCTGCGTGTGTTGCCTTTATATAATGTTATGATGTCGTCGACGTATCTGTACCAGTAAATTATGTTATCTGAGTATTTGTTGTTGTGTAAAATGTGGTTTTGTTCGATGTGGTGTATGAATATTTCTGCTAAGATGCTTGCTATGGGGGAGCCCATAGGTAGTCCATCTTTCTGGCTGTAGTATGTGTTATTGTAGGTGAAGTAATTTTGAGAAGTAATTAATCTTGTGAGGTGGATGATTTCGTCAATGTGTGTATGTGGTGTATTTGTGTCTATTAGCATGTTTTTGAGGATGTCTATGGTTTCTGGAATGGGGGTGTTTGTATATAGATTTGATATATCAAAAGAGACTAAGGTGGAATTGTGTGGAATATTTACGTTTTTAATTTTGTCTATTAGATTTAGGCTATTTTGTATGCTACGATGGTTATTAAATTTTATATGGTTTCGGATAGTTTTGTCGAGGAATTTGGCTAGAAGATGAGAAGGGGCGCTTGTATGGTTTATTAGTGGACGTATTGGGATGTCTGTTTTGTGAAGTTTGGGCAGGGCGTTTAGTTTGGGGGCTATTGGCTTTATTTGTTTTAGGTGCTTTTTGGTGTGGTGTGGGATTATAAGTTTTGTTTTGTTAATTGCTTCTTTGATTAGAGCGTTGTATTTTGTTGTTGGGTCTTCTTTTAGTGTAATGATGTTGTTATTTTGGATGAAACTGTGTACTTTTATGTTGAGGTCGCTATTCTTAATAATTACCGTTGTGTTGCCTTTGTCAGCTTTGGTAATGGTTAAATTTTGTTTTTTTAATTTGTTTTTGATAGATTTGGCTGCTTTTAATTCTCTCATCTTCTAGCCAAATTCCTCGACAAAACTATCCGAAACCATATAAAATTTAATAACCATCGTAGCATACAAAACAGCCTAAATCTAATAGACAAAATTAAAAACGTAAATATTCCACACAATTCCACCTTAGTCTCTTTTGATATATCAAATCTATATACAAACACCCCCATTCCAGAAACCATAGACATCCTCAAAAACATGCTAATAGACACAAATACACCACATACACACATTGACGAAATCATCCACCTCACAAGATTAATTACTTCTCAAAATTACTTCACCTACAATAACACATACTACAGCCAGAAAGATGGACTACCTATGGGCTCCCCCATAGCAAGCATCTTAGCAGAAATATTCATACACCACATCGAACAAAACCACATTTTACACAACAACAAATACTCAGATAACATAATTTACTGGTACAGATACGTCGACGACATCATAACATTATATAAAGGCAACACACGCAGAGCACACATATTTCTAAAACACCTAAATTCCATACACCCTAAACTAACATACACCATCGAAACAGAACAACAAAACTCCCTTAACTTCTTAGACCTCACAATTAAACGAACAGACAAACAAACACATAAATTCAACATATACCGAAAACCCACCAGCACTAATACGACCATACACAGTTCCTCAAACCACCCACACCAACACAAACTAGCTGCTTACAATACCATGATATATCGCCTCCTTAAAACACCACTAGACAAAGATGAACACTACCAGGAGTTGAACACCATAAAATATATAGCACAAACAAATGGATACAACCCAACAATGATAGACAAATTATACAACCGCCTAAAAAATAAACATAATAACCCAAATACAAACACACAAGATGACAATCCCATAAAATACTTATCAATACCTTACAGATCATCCAAAACCCACAATCTAACCAACACATTACGAAAAATACAACTACAAAATAGCTTACTCCACACACAACACTCTCAACAAACAATTTAAACCCAACAGCAAAATCAAGGACATTTACAACACCACTGGAGTCTACAAACTAACTTGCAGTTCATGCCCCAGTTTTTACATAGGCCTGACAGGGAGGTCATTTCACACACGTTACCAAGAACATATAAAAGCACTAAAAAACAATAACTACCAATCAAACTTCGCCGATCATCTCAACTCCACAAAACACGACTACACAGACATAACATCTAACTTACAAATCCTTCATAAACAACACAGAAATAACCAACGCTACACAACCGAACAATACGAAATATATAGGCACTTCAAACTACACCCTACACACATACTCAATACACAATTACATTACAACTCACTCGCACTTTTTGACATCATAACTCCTAATACACACAAAAGACACCCACACCACCAAAATATCCCACCCCCACCCTAACCTACGTAAACCTTGAGATCAGTTACGGTCTGAGTTGACAAAGGGACACATCTCCCGAAACGGCCGTCCTCAACAAAAAAAGTAAGTGCTACTATAGGGAAATTAAAACATTTTTTTAAAAAGTTGTAAGTGATTACTAGTAGCTCACGCGAAGATGGAATCAACAAATGTCTTTATTTACTATTTTAATATAAATAAAATCTCTTAACCACAAATGAAATAATTTTTTAAAATTCTAATGTAAATTTTAACTGCAAAGCTTAAAATGTAATAAATTTATTACATTTATTCAAAAGTAATACATTTTTGTAAAAAAGTTCCTCTAAAGATGATTGCTTTGTAATTGAAATGTACATAATGGGTTCAAAAATTGTTATTTGTGGTTAAGAGTTTTTATTTATTCAAATTATCAAAACTAAATGTTTCTGTATGTAATGTTTTACAAATTGCAATATCTGTTTGCATGTACAAATATGTAAATATTCTTATTGTCTTTGATCTTATTGATTGTACATGATCTTATTGTCTTTGTTAAAAACTTTGACTGCTTACCGAAATAGAAACACTCCAAAACCAGTTATAAATTAGAGATATTATTTATCAACAAAAAATGGTATTTTTTCAACACAACTGCAATAAACGTTATTCATATATATCAGAACAAATTACAGACATAATGAACAAATACAGTACAAATTACCTATACTGTAAACCATACATATACTGCTGAATACTTGCCTCTAGTACTCTGACCTCAACCCAGATATCGACGATGACTAAAAAAAATAACAAAAAAATGTTTGTGTTTTTAACAAAATTCATGTTATTAAAAGTTAATTTATATAAAGTTTTTATATATAATTTTAATCATAAAATCAAGCCGTAAACATTTTTAACAAAACACAAATAAAAACCTGATGTATTTTCATAATTTATTTACAAAATCTTATCCTCAGACTCAGCTTGGATCGACAGCCACTGAGAGGTGCTTACATTGCTTATGACATCACAATTAAATAGGAGCTGTGTAAAATTTATTTCTAAATACAAAGACACATATATCTATAACCACATCTATGTTGTGTCATATCTATAATCAACTCATATCTATAGTGTGAACAAACAATTGGGAGTTTTATCACTCTGAAGTTATTTTTGACTAGTTTAAATTTGATTCTTACCTTGAGAAAATGTTATTATAATTTATACAGTTACCGTATAAAATAATATGTAAAGCCTATCTATACTACTTTTGATGTTAAATGAGGATGACCCGACAGAATTCCTCTTTAATATCAAACATAAGTGCTGTTAGAAATAAATTTTACATAATTTTATAAATACTAAGATGTTGAAATGTTTACTGGTAACTCAAGTTCAATATTGAAATAATGTTATATTTATTTTTTTTAATGGTATATTCCAATTCAATACGTATAAAACAACAAAAGAAGAGAAAGTAAAGAAAGGTGGATTCTTTACTTTTAACATATTGACAACATACAGAAAAAAAGTTAATATATAATATGTATAAATAGTACCTTCTATCAGAATTTAATAGAATATCAGGATCATGTTTACTAATATATAAACCTATAACTAATATATAAGATGAAGAGTTATAACTAGATTTAAAGATATTAATTATGGATATTAAATACCAAAGATATGGTAAGTCAATTATTGCTGCTTTTATTTTAGAGACTAATCACAATATAGATGTTATTAATGTTAAGTTAATTAAGAATGATAGGACCAATAAATTGTTAAATAGTTTCAAAAGTTTATATATTAGTAAACACAACCCTGATATTTTATTAAATTTTGATAGAGGTCCTATTCCTTATTCAAATTTGTATTCACTTGTTAAGTAGGATTAAGATTTTTATATATAATTTTGAGTTGGTGATTTTCAAAAATTTTTTGGCTTAGAATTCATTATATTATTAGTTTATATTACGTAGGATTTCATAAGACTACTACACATAAGAATTGAATTTTAATTGTAGAAATTATTTGCTTTATAGTCCCACTTCTTATAGCGCACCATACATGTTATATGGGTGTAATCTCTAGAAGGGATGTAACCACTTAGGAATTCACAACAAAACAGTGTAACAATCTGGAGATCAATAAATTTTCCCAAAGATTTTTAAATGAAAAATATGGTTGTTAATTAATCACTTTAACATTAGTTTATAACTATCCAAACTTTAAATTTTCTAAATTTGTAAAAAACTTACTAAGACAGAACGTTTTTGATCGCTATGTAGCAATCTTCATCAATGTCTTCTGCTTGGAGTTGTTAGGTTAAGCAGTGACGGTTTTAAAGACAGGTGTTCGATAGTATCTAATAGTATGTGTGATTTGTATTGTGTTTGTTCATTTAATATGTTTGTACTTTGTGTTTTTGTGTGTCTGTAAATATCATACTAGTGTGTTGAGATGTGGTCCTTTTTTGTTGATGTGTAAGATTTCTAGGTTATGGGTAATGTCTGTGTATTTGTGTCATGATTCTTTTATGTGATTCTAAAATGCTGAGTTGGTGTTCTGTGTGTCCCTCGACTCTTTGTTTGAAGCTGCGATCTGTTTGCCCAATGTAGAATTTGTTACACTCGTTACAGTTTAATTTGTATACGCCTGCTGCTTGTAGATTATTTTTATTCTTAGTGTCGTGTTATATTTTGTATTGTAAATTGTTATTACTTTTGTATACTATTTTATATCCTGTCTTTTGAAATTTGTGTGTTATTTTATTTGATGTTCTGTTTATGTATGGTATTGTGATGTATTTGTTTTCCCTGTCTATAGTGTTAATTTTAGTGTTTTTTTTTTTGTATATTGTGCCATAGTTTGTCTATTATTGTGGTGTTGTATCCATTTGTTTAAGCTAAATATTTAATAGTGTCTAGCTCTTTGTTTATGTTTTCTGTGGTCATTGGAACTTCTTCAAGTCCATGGAGCATGGACCTGAAGGCAGCGTGTTTGTGTTAGATAGGATGGTTTGAGGTGTTGTGGATAAGTGAGTCTATGGATATGGTACCCTGTAAATGTTGAAGCGGTGTTTTTTTTGTGTGTGGCTTTTTTGTCATGGTTGAGAAAATTTAGGGATCGGTTGGTTTCAATCTCTAGGGTGAACGGGAGTTTTGGGTGTATTTTATTAGTGTAGGTGAGGTGTCTTTCCCATTGTCGCCTCTGTATAGTGTTATGATATCATCGATGTATTACGCCAGTAAATGATTTTGTGTGCATGTGTATTATTTGTGAGTGTCTTGGTGTTTTTCTTATGTTATAGAAAAATTTCGCTTAGGACACTGCTGATAGGACTTCCCATGGGCAAGCCTTCTGGTTGTGAATAGAGATTTGAGTTGTGGGTGACATAATTTTGTTTGGAGGATGTTTAGGATTTCGGTGACGTGGGTTTTGGTATGTTGTTCTGTATTAATTGGGTCTCTAGGATGTTGATGGTTTCGGATATGGGTATGTTGGAGTATATTTTTGTACGATAGTTGTTAATGTTAATAGTGGTTTCTGTTTTCAATTAAAGATGGTTTAATAGTTATGTTTACATTACTTTCAAAAATATTTTCCTTTCTGTTTAGAAATATTGCATTTGATTAAATTATATGATTAAATATGATTTCTTCAAAAGGCTGTTTTTAGTAATTCTATGTTACATTATTCTCTATAGTATAGTTATGATGTATGGTATATTAGGACTGAGTTAAAACTGTATGTCTAAGGATATTTATATCCTTTCCTAGTTAGGTAATTATTCTAATATAATTAATTACTTATTATTAACTTTACTTTTAAAAGGTCTGTTCAAAAAAAGTCTGGACTGGTGAAATTGCTTAAAACCGTGTGCAATTTGAATTTCTGTGCCGTAGTACAACTAGAGCCATTCTTTGGAAACTAAATGAGATGCTTGCCATATTGCACAGATTAAAAAGTTAATGAACAAACTCATCATACTCTGCTAATTATTGACAAAGTAAAAATGAATAAACTTGTTGAGCAACATTGTAAAATTAAATTTTACCTTAACATGGGCATTACTTTCATAGACTTATAGGGAAGTAATCTATGAACCATTCATAATGATACAGGTGGTTTACTTGTTTCAAATTACACAGATCATCAACCGATGAAAATCTAAGATTAAAATAATCCTATATGTCAAAAAACTATGTAAGCCTTTGTGGTGTTTGATATGTGATTTGCAGAAATCATCGTTTAGCTTTGTAGGAGGTTACAGGAGAAATCAGAATCAGTCTCATGTCATATCATGAAATTTTGACAAGGAGAAACTTGGCATGCATCATATCTCAGTAAAAATGGAGCCACCATTGCTCACGAGGAAGCAAATAGAAAACTAATTTGACATTGGACAAGAATCGTTTCATCATACTATCGGCAATTAAAACAGATGCCCTCATTTCATAAAAACATGTACTAGTGATAAAGAAAAACTTGTAATCTTCAATAAAAATATTAAGGATGTTAAAAATATTCATTTTAATTTTTCAATACTGAGCAGAGAGCTGACTGGGTGTTCACTAATCGATTAAACTGTGCAATACAACAAGTTTTGAAGAATTCTTATGTGTGTAGGATATCATACAAATTCAAACTGCAGATCTGTAATGGTTCAAATGTGATTTCAAAGCTCAGTGTTCTCTTGAACAGATATCACATTTATTCAATTTATGTTTGTGCCTATTTAAGACAATTTAAAAATGTAAAGTATAATAATTACTAAATGGCTGTTTAACTTTCTGTATTGCAAGTTTCTTGAATTCGCTTTAGAACTGTTTGGTAGTTATTAAAATTGGGATCGTTCTGACCTTTCTGTCATAAACTACTACGCATAACCAACTTCGAATGTGATGTCAATGTTTCTTCTCCTGGTTCTTTCTGCACCATTTTGGGCTCTCTTCTTGTACGTAGTTCTTGTTCTTTATCTAATTTAATCTTCGTAATAGTGTTGTGAACTATCTCAAACCAAAGTTATTTATTTTTAAACTTTAATTTATTAACCTCACGTTGTTATTGCTTATTATTGAACGATATTCAATAAGTGTTTAGCACTTGGTAAACTAGCTAGTGAAACTTTCTTATTAGTGAACATTCAATCTTGTTATTCTTTTATTGAATATTTAAACTCAAGTAATTAAAAGAGTTTATTGAACAGTTCTAGTGGTGTGCACACCCGTGCCATCATCTACATCTTTAAAGATTATTTTATTGTAAGTATTTTAATGATTTTCTTTGTTCATAACCTGTGTGTTACATGCAACCCACAGTTTTTCCGCTTTTATATTTATCTGTGTGGTCCTCCGAAAAATAATTATTAATTATTATATTCTGTCTTGTGTCAAATTAAAGGACTGAACGCCACAATAACGTTAGAATAAATAATAAATCTCTCACTTACACTTTTAGATGTTTTAAACTTGCCTATAGTAGCACTTACTTTGTTTGTTGAGGACGGCCGTTTCGGGAGATGTGTCCCTTTGTCAACTCAGACCGAAACGGCTGTCCTCAACAAACAAAGTAAGTGCTACTATAGGCAAGTTTAAAACATCTAAAAGTGAAAGTGATTACTAGTAGCTCACGCGAAGATGAAATCAACAAATGTTAATAAATCTCTAATAAAACTGAATAATTAAAGATTTATATAAACTTTTGCTATTACTTGCGACCAGACTTTTTGTTAACTAAAAGTTGTTAAATTATTAACTTACTCTCGGAGGAAACGTTTTTGTCTTACGACTTCTTCAGCCTTGTATTTTTGCCGCTAGGAATGCTGCAGTTGTGCTTTCTCGGTACCATCATTTTAAAAGTTAGAAGTGATGTGATCGAAAAGTATGTGTGATAGCCAAACGGCTATCAGACACAGCATTAATAACAATATCAACACATACAATAACCCAAGAGTATACAAACTAAAATGCAACAACTGCAATAAGTTCTATATTGAACAAACAGGCAGATCTTTCGCCGAAAGATATAAAGAACACAAAAGCGCACTGCACACTACTATTGAATCTACCTTTGTAAATCACCTCATGGATACTAAACACTCATGCAAAAGTATGGAAAATAACACGAGCATCCTCCACAGATGCAACATAGGCCACAAATTAAACACACTAGAACAGTATGAAATTTATAGACATAGCAACACACATAAAAATGACATCTTAAATGAACAAACACGGCACAGATACTCTTCGATCACAACACTTCTAACTTTCAAAATAATGGTACCAAGGAAGTACAATTGCAGCATTCCTAGTGTCTAAAATACGAGGCTGAAGAAGTCGTAAGACAAAAACGTTTCCTCCAAGTGAAAGTTAACAATTTAACAACTTTTAGTTAACAAAAAGTCTGGTCGCAAATAATAGCAAGAGTGTAATAAGAATTAACAACCAGCTCATCATGAACAGCAACAGGATTTCGATATTTATATAAAGTAATATGTTCTTGATTTTTCAAAACCTTTATTTTATAAATCAAATTATTCGAAGTTACAGTTTTATCGGTAGTCTTACACCTCACCTGAGTTTTTTAATTATTTCTAGTAATTTATATGTTCTTGTTATAAACATTTTCAACAATATAAGTTACAAATCAATTTACATACAGAGATGAATAAAAGGGAAATAATGTATTTAAAGCATATACTGAGAACTCCGATATTCTCACATGAGATATATATAATAATCATAGATAAGAGAAATGAATAGGTATTAGTAGAGTGCATGAAACATTGGCAATATAATAATGATTAATTTTTTATATTTATTATTATTATTAATATTTAATAATACTTTTAAATTATAGCATAAAAGTAAGTCCTTGGTATATTTGCTTAAAATGCCAATTGTGTGTTTATTTTACATTTTCTAAAGCTTATTCTCTCCATAGAATATAAGTACTGTATGTTTAAAAACCCTTATAAAACCTAAAATAATTGCCTTAAAGAATTTTTTTTAATAATCATATAAAAATGTTAATAATATACCTGAAAGTTTGCAATAACCTAATTAGTACTATGATATTGTTTCAGACTTAATATAGTAATGTTTTAAGACACATACATGCTTCAAATGAATACGTCTCCCCATTGTATACAAAAACTGTCTTCTTTTCAGCAAAATTCACTTTAACTTCTGTTTTCTTATCCATTTCTCTGGCACTTTCATTCAAACTTTGTTCTAGTATTGAATTAGCTTCTCTTATCTTCTCCAATTTATTGTAGGGTTCTGAAGATGCCATTAAAACAGATCCCGATGGATTTGTGGGATCTAAAATAAATATTATCAAACTTTGTAATATTTCTTGCAATATAACAACAAAAACTGCACTGCATTTGTAAACCAAAAGACCTGTGTTTATCCCTCACCTTACAAGAGTTTAACAATTAAAAACTAAGAAAGGAAAGACAGAAACAATATAACGATTAATTTTATGACTGTTTTATATTATCAGCTTTCTAAATTAAAATTAAATTCTTACTTGGAAGTTACAAACCACAATTTTTAACAAATTATCTGTACA
Organism: Prosapia bicincta; assembly: GCA_036971475.1. NCBI lineage: Eukaryota > Metazoa > Arthropoda > Insecta > Hemiptera > Cercopidae > Prosapia > Prosapia bicincta. The sequence goes on along the minus strand of JBAIZL010000008.1, from coordinate 50,898,590 downwards.
AGTTTAACAAGTTTGTGCTTATCTCTATAATAATAATACAAAATATATTATAAATTTAGTTACATGGTGTGAAAATGACTACATTCTATAAAAAACTCTGTTATTTATATTCAATTTAAGTTATATTTTTTTCTTAGTTTTTCAATTTTATTTTTTTATAAAAAACAACTTAATGTTTGAAAAATCAGTAGAAAAGCCTTAAAAATAAAAATCATGTATATATTATTATTATTACAAATGTATTTAATGTAAAACAAGGAATAATTTTAGTATAAAATATAATTTATGGTTTTTGCTGTGAAAATATTTCATAGTTTTCAAAACATTAACTAGCAATATAAAATAACATTTTTAAATTAACCTTCGAGAGAGCGCATTCAGAGTTTTTCTCAGCGAGTATCATTATTTCTTAAGAAAACTTCTTTCCAGTTGTCAGAAGTTTATTTCTAGCTCGTTACTCCAAAATCTGCATTCTAGGAAACAGCCCAACCTATTTTTGTCAATTTTATCCTCATAGCGTCAGTGTGAATTTAATCTCGCGGAGGTTTCTTCCGCAAACGCCCTCTCGTGTAACTTATTTGTGCAGAATTCCTTGTGCATGGCTAATTACATTACAAAAGACTTTTTACAGTTAAATCATTGCTGTTTTTGTTGTTATTATTATTTTAGTGGTGTATATCTTTGTAGTATCTTAGTTTCAAATTTTACTGTTGTTCCATTTGAAGGTGAGAAAATTCGTAAAATGTTGGGTAGTGTTGAAAAAGACGAAATTCAAGAAACACAGCCTATCGGAAATTTAGTAAGATAGTTCTTAGATAATTCTAATGAAAACGACTTTCTCCCAGATGATGAACCTGACAAAGAAGTCAATGAAATTGAAAATTAAACAAATAAAGACATAATAGGTGAATCTGAAAATGGTGAAAGTGCCCAATTTGTTGAAAATCTGTCAATTTTGACATTATAGAGAAAATTCTGCTAAAAATTCCAGCAGGAAGCGAGTACAGTGTAGTTTGACTATGGGGGGAAAGATTTTTTAGTAAAAACCAAAAAATGCTGTGGTGTACTGAGCCAGTAAGGCAATGGAGGACAGGAAGAAGAAACATAATTCTCATGATAGTGGGTTATGTTCACGTTACACTAGTGGTGACTAGTGAGTTTGAAAATGAATAATTATTAATTGTTTTTCCAACAAAGATTAAGTTTTTGCTAGTTTCATATTACTGTAGAAGCTATTGAGTTACTAAGGCAACATTTTTTTCATAGACTAATTTGTAGAATTATATATTTGAAGTAAAACAATCCTTATTTTCACTAAATATTACAATAAATTTCATATTTATATATGTACTATCACGATTAAACAATTTTATGTTTAGTCGTTTAATTACTTTACTACAGAAAAATAACCCACAAACACCTCTCCTGTAATGAAAACAATGGTCTAGTATACATCGCTTACCCGTTTTCACAATTCAAGATATTTTTAGAAATATGACATTAAGAAATTCAAGATTGTACAATGATGATTGTACAACAATGATGATAAATTGCTTACAATGTATTTATATAGTATTTAATTTTAAAGTCACCCAAATATAAAAATGTAAACCGTTTAAATTTAAATAGTTTTTTGTGTAGAAAACGTCTCCGCAAGCGCACCATCCCGTTTGAAAATCCATGGCCCCCTCGAAGGTTAATTCCTATTTACAGTAATAAAAGAAAAATTGTATTTATTTACTTTTTATTAAATAGTTACAGTTAATTATTATTAAGCAGTTGAGTACTGTATTTCAATCCTGTAGTCATACAGTTCAAATCCAACTTACCTTTTTAAATTTAATTAATGAAAAAATATTTTTTTCAAACTGTATTAACATCAGGTGTCATCCCCTACAAGTTAAAAAAAAATCTACTTGAACTTGAGTGAATGAATAAAAACTATTTTATTCCCAATTGGAATATATATAAAAAAAAATGTGAGCTAATAGAAGGAACTGAAAAAATTAATCCAAACTGAAAATATATGATTATAATACACATATATAGTGTGTATGTGTGTGTAAATCTTAATTTTTAAACAGTAATGTTACCATATAAAAAATGTAGATAAGTTATTTTAAATATGACCCTGGGGAAAACGTACATTATCATTTTTTTTAAATTTCTCATAAAAATTAATGGTCTTTATTTTACCAGTAAAAACATTTTTATTAATATCAATAAAAAATTATGAACAGATATTTTTTCGTTGAATAAACAAAAATTATGCATTTATAGTATTTGTTTTAATGTTGATTCAAAGTCTCAGCTGTCTAATGTACTTTGAATTGTTATAATTTAAAGTGTCTTGCAAAAGCACTTGTAACTTAAATTAGAGTCTTTCCAATGGGTTATTGCTGATGAAGAGATAAATGAGTGTTTCTATTTTATTAAAATTAAATTTAGAAAGTAATCTTGGTAACTATGATACATGATACATAATGAAAAATTATAACAAATAATTTAATTGATGCCATAGATATAAAGTCTTGTCAAACAAAGTATCATTAGTCAAGAATTAAAAGAAGCAAAAATATTTATTACACAAACTAACACAATATATGATATTGAAATCTGGTTGCTGTTCATGGCGAGCTGGTTGTTAATTACTTATTATACTTTTACTATTACTTAAGACCAGACTTTTTGTTAACTAAAGGTTGTTAAATTGTTAACTTACACTTGGAGGAAACGTTTTCGCCCAGCCTCCAAGGAGGGTAAAGAAGTTGTAAGACGAAAACGTTTCCTCCAAGTGTAAGTTAACAATTAAATAACCTTTAGTTAGCAAAAAGTCTGGTCGCAAGTAATAGCAAAAGTGTAGTAAGTATACAATATATGATATTTGCCAAGACCAAATCACCTTGGTAGATAATACAAGTAAATTGTGATGGATTTTCGGCATATTAATTATGAGTTCTGAACTATAATTATGAATTATTTATCCTGGACAATAACATTGGTTTTTAAATTCCTTGTATTATGCTCTCATTTTGACAGCATGCACCAAAATGTGTAAAATGGATGTGCAACCATTGCAGAGTTAAAAACCAATGCTTCCCAACTCAAGCACCTTGCAACCATCCTATACACTGACAATGATTGCCTGATGCAGTTGAAAAAGTTTTCTAAAAATTTTATTCACACTAAATGTTATGCGATTTGTGAAGTTACAAAGTTTGAAGTTATAAAGAAATACTTATTTGCAAGTAAGTGAACTGTTATTAATAATCATAGCTAGAGGAACTATCTACTTATTGAAGAAACACAATCACATGTTTGATAATTTGGACAATTACTGAACAAGTAAAATGGTTTGAAGCTACGCTAACATATTTCAGTAAGAAACACAGAAAATAATAAATACACAAAAACCTCTTAACCACAAACTTTCTTTAATTTACCCTAATGTACATTTCAGTTACAAAGTAACCATCCTCAGAGGGATAACATACAAAGACTGTCTTTGTATGTTATCCCTCTGCGGATGGTTACTTTGTAACTGAAATGTACATTAGGGTAAATTAAAGAAAGTTTGTGGTTAAGAGGTTTTTGTGTATTTATTATTAAATTCAACCACAGTATATTTCTAATAAATAGTCACACAGAAAAGTAACATTGTTTCATTGTAATTAATTTTTACAAGTAGGTAGCTACAAAGGTTTATTGTAACTGGGAAAAAATAGACGTGAAAAAAGAGGCTTTGGTATGTGTGTTCTATTGGATTGTTCTTGTGTAAATACTGCATTGAAACTAAATGTCAGTAATAACTGGTCCAGTGTTCATCTACCGCTTTTGAAGACAGCTTGAATGATAAAACATTTATCACACTAAACAAACATATTTAAATGGGTTCAATTGGTTAAACCAGTTGATTTATAGTCATTTTTTAAAATATATTGTAATATTTGAGTATTTTGCATTTTTGCTGCTTATTATTTCAATGTATTTTAAGCAAAACTCTAGTTATTAAATTTATAACTATTGAAAAACTATTTCTTTGTCACTTATAGAAGTTTGATAATAAATAACTGTACTTTCACTTGTTCAATTCAGTCATTTCTCTTATACAAATTTTCAATCCTTCATAAAATATGTCAATACATTACATAAATAAGTAGTCAAATAATTTTTTTTAACCTGCAGTGGATGACAATTAATATTAATACAGTTTTTTATAATATTTATTCAATAATTAAATTATAAATTTTGGGAGGTCTAGAACAGAATCAAACTGAGTAGGTTCATGTTCGAAGTCTAGCCCTTTTTGGCACTGAACCAACTCCCCCATAGCTAGAAATGAACTTCTCAAAGACCTATATGAAAAACCTACATTGTGTAACCTTAAATTGTTCCAATGGTTACCACACAGTATCATATATAATACTCTAGGATTAAAAATAAATAAAAAAATAAAATAAACAAACTGGATTGGTTGACAAACGGACAATGCGAAAGAAAAGTAAAAAAAAAGACTACAACACAATGCAAGAGAAGAAAAAAAGTATAAATAGTAACGAGTAAAGATAATAGTACAATACCTTACATAAAAGGAAAATGGAAAATTGCAAGGAAATTCTCTTTCTATTTTGCCACTTAATATTGTTATTCTGACATACCTGTATGTATATACATATTTATTTTAATTGTAATTATAAATTAAAAATAAACTCAAATAAAATTTTTTATTTTGTTGATTTAGTAGGAATCAACTTGAATTAATTTTTTTCATATTACTTTTTATTCTTATAATATTATGCTGAAAATTAAAAATCACTTACAGAAATAATCATCATCATCTTCATCTTCATCAATTTCAAGCTTCATATAACGATTATCTAAGGAAAGAGTTCTAAGAGCACCCAATCCTAGATCATCATGATTGTCATTTGCAGTATTTGAAGATGACGTACAATTTTCAGAAGGGTTGGTCACAACACCAGACATTTCATTTGAATATTTTTAATATAACTGAAATATTAACAAACCAGACTTATTTAAACTTTTACTTACTTTACTTTAATTTTTTAAAAAATATTGTATAACAAAAATTTAAGCAGTATGCTTGAAAATGAGGTAATTTCTCTATAAACTGCCTACCTTATTATATATATATATATATATATATATATATATATATATATATATATATATATATATTATATATATATATATATATATATATATATATATATATATATATATATATATATAATTAATAAATTTAAAATATTTCAAAAGCAAGAATACTTTTAATACGTATATTATTAGAATAATATATGTATTAAAAGTATTCTTGTTTTTGAAATATTTTTAATTTGTTACCTATATTACAAGAAAACGTATCACCATAGTTAATATATATATATATATATATATATATATATATATATATATATATATATATATATATATACATATATATATATATATATATATATATATATATATATATACATATATATATATATATATATATATATTTGTTGATTTCATTTTCACGCGAGGTACTAGTTTTCACTAAAACACTTGTAAACTTGTAAAGATTCTAAAAACTTGCCTATAAGCATGTACTTATATTTGTTGAGGATGGCCGTTTTGGGAGATGTGTCCCATTGTCAACTCAGATCAACTGAAATATAAGTAAGTGCTACTATAGGCAAGTTTTTAAAATTTACAAGTGTTATAATATATATTTAAATATAAAATATGCTTTCTTGTATAGTAATCAAAACATCTGAGGTTATTCAAATACAAGGATTATTTATTAATTTTTACTATTAAAAGTTTTTTGTTGGTATACAGTACCAACAACATTAATCCTGATGATGTTGGTACTGTTTACCAACGAAAAGCTTTGTATAATAAAAATTAATAAACAATTCTTATATTTGAATATCCTCAGTTGTTTTTATACATATATTTATAAATAATTTGAAAATATGATGGTTGTATAAATGTGATTATGGTTATTACTACTTTTGGTAACATTTGGCAAAAAGTCTTGTTTGTAACTCACAGAATTGAACAAAGCACTGACCCAGTGCGAAACAAGTCTGCTGAAAAATAGCAGTAAGTATTGGTTTTTTTGCCAAGTGATACCAAAAGTAGTAATTTAAATAAAAAACCTCAAGATTTACAACACAAAAACAGCTACTGATATTGTTAACTCAAGATAGATGAAAGAGATGGAAGCTCAGTTTTTTTCAAGAAACAAAAATTAAAAAATTGTTTACTAAGCTAAAAAACATGCTATGAAATTTGCTAACAACAGGATCAAATGACAGTTCCTTACTTCAATTCCTTCAGTTCCTTTATGACAATTGACAGTTCCTTACTTTACAATCATTCCTACAAAGTGTGACTCTTATTTATATAAGCACTTAATTTCAACAATATATTTTAATAAATGTAAAACAAATGAAATAATTTGGTTCAAAAACTAGAAAAGATCCTTTAAATCCACAGTAGTTACCATCATGAAAATATTTAAAAACATATCATCAACTTTTATTTATTTATTTATAATCCCACGTTGCATTATAATCCCCGAAATAAAATGTATTATGCAGTTATTTCAACATACATACACACACAAACATCTCATAGACAAGAAAATTAAATTTATTTATTATTTCACTTGACAAGAAAACATTACTTGCAATAGTAAGTAGTAATAATTTGGAGCAACTGCAGTATAATATTTTATTATAAATAAATAAAACGTCATAAGCTCATAATCCTTTAATTTCAACTGTGTTATATATTTCAATTGCCAAGCAATCATTTTCAGATGAAATTACTTCAAGATTAACTCCTCCTATAAAATATCCTTGTAATAATTTCCTCTGAGGACGTTGATTTGAAGTTGAAATGTACATCACAGTTTAAATAACAAGTTTATTTGGTTAAGATTTTTTTATTTATTTCTAACAGTAAGTAGTAGTTTAGTGCTAAGTGAATTAAGTAAATATTTTTCAGAAACCTCAAGTTGTAAAAACCCAAAAGCTGTAGTTTCAAGAAAATTTTCATTTTACACTGTTTAAATTCTTTTGCTAATTTATAGTACTTGCATTCTCAAGAGCATCTTCTCAGTTAAACACTAAATCAAATGACTTTGAGATTAATATAAATTCCTGTGAAAATATAAAAGTAAATAATTAAAACTTGCAGTTTTTGTGTTGTAAATTTTGAGGTTTTAATATAAATTATTTTTTTTGTATTAACTTAGCAAAAAACACTGCTTACTGATTTATTCAGCAGAAGTGTTTTACACTTGGTCAGCGCATTATGCAGTGCTGAGAGTCACTGACAAGACTGCTGAATAAATCATAAGAAGTGGTTTTTTTGCTAAGTTAATATAAAAAAAAGTAGATAATTAGATTACAAAGTTTTCATTGTGAAAGATTCGCCCAACAAGCATAAAAACAAAGTAGTTGAAAGTGTTCAAATTCATTTTTTAAATGGTCAAAAATTTGTTTCTATTTTTATGGTTGCATTTTTTGTGTAGAATTTTTAGCTAAGCCTAATTTATTAATTATAGGAAAATTTTTAATTAATTAAGTATTTTCAAAATGAATATATCTTCTACATTATATTTAATTACTAGAAAGTTGACATTTTTAACATGTATCGTTTAAATGTACAAGATTTATACTATCCTAGAACTACCAAAAACTAACTTTATAGAATAAACATTTCTTACAGATACAGAATATTTTTTTAAATTACTTGATACAATCTTTGGTAATTTATCAATTGTGTTTTATAAAAACCTGTACAAATTTAATAAGAATAATATACTGATACTTGAAAACATCTATCAAAATTGTTATACTATTTTGATTGTTGCTATAGCAACTTCCTCCTCAGCTGATAGGGAATTTAGCTATTCTTTAAAAACACGAAATTCAACCAGGTTTTATATAAATGAAATGATTAAGAGAAATTGCAGAGGAATATGTTTAGGGTCCATTTTTCTTGAACAAAACGACATTCAAATAAAAAACCGAATATAAATTTTATACATATTGAATGTTTATGTTCCTTAATCCATTACTAATAGTTACCAAACAAAACGACTGTAAACAGTTTAGAGCTTATGAACAAGATTGTAAGAACTGTATACCATACAATAAAAATACTATGGAATTTAGAATTAAAATTACCTTGTATAGATGAAAGGTTATAAAAGTTGGAATAACTACTTTGTAGTTCTTAGTTTTTTACAGATATTGAAAACAAAATGGACATTGGAAATTCATATACAAATTTCATTTCCTTTTCTTATAGCAAAACGTTTTGGAAAAATAATAATAAAAATTGCCAATTCAATGATAATGTTTCATTTAAAAAATACATCTCAATATAGAACTTCTTTTATATTCTATGGTATATGTTGAGTATAGTGGTATTCATAGTGGTATATTGTAATTTTGTAGGCATGGAAGTAACTTGTCACACTGTGTGGAGTAAGCATGTGACTGATTGCTTTTTTGTGTTGTTGATTTCGTGTACGTACGTAAATCTAAAAGTTTGGTTTACGTGGTAGAAGATAGGTTAGTTAACCCGGGCTGTTTGGTTTTGTTAGTGTTCTGTGGCCGGTATTAAAAATGTTTAGGTATTCGGTGATTGGATATGCTTTAATAATAGTTTTATTTTTTTGTTGTGGAACTATTAGCGTTGAAGAAGAAAGTTGTTATTCTTATGCAGGTGGTAATATTTATCCACACGGTTCTGCAAGCGGTCCTACTGACCATAAACTTCAGTTTACAAATGCTGTTAGTAAGTAATTTTAATTGAAGACTACATTTTTGTGGACTTTCAAGTTTATATCAGACTGCTTAGAGAATAACAATTTATTTAAAAAAGTTACGCTGTTATTATAGGTATTAAAAATTAATATTTGAATAACATTATTTATTTTGAAATAGATAGGTTAGGTTTGTATAATGTAATAGAGTTTGCTTTCTTTTAAGTTAGTCATTACTACCTTCACTCTTGAAATTAAAAAATATGCATTATAACATGTAAGTCATAAAATATTTGTAATATTATTGAAACTGCAACTTTTGTCTATATTTGTTTAAAATGTATAACTAGATTTTATTATTTACCATGATGGTTACCATTTAATCAAAATATTCTATATTCATTAGGTATAAATTATGCCCACATTACTAAGATTGTAATAGAAAAATTGTACCTGGATATGTAGAAAGTCCCCTGGAAAACATGATAAAAAATAAAATAGTTAAAAAAAACAACTTTGTCCTGTGTATTAGAATTTAACTAAAAAGTATCTGAATAATATAGGGAAAGAAGTCTCCTAATGTAAGATAATTATTCAGTGTGTTAATTCGCCTTCGTATTATATGTCACTACATAATGATGATGGTGATTGATGCATCACTATGCAACAATGCATAATATGTAGTTTAGTGAGTGATGAAAATGTTTGTTGTAAGTTTTAGTGCTTTGTACATTTTCTATTATACTATTATTTTGGTTTGTATTTTTCAGTTTCTAAACCAGCTCCAAATTGGGAAGGAACAGCAGTTATTAATGGAGAACTAAAAGAATTAAAACTAAGCGATTATAAAGGAAAATACGTTGTCTTTTTCTTTTATCCATTGGACTTGTAAGTCTAGTTTTGAAGTTTCAAGTTTAAGATAATATAAACAAATTTAATACAAAAGTGTAATATTTAAAATTTAAGTTTGATGAATAATTGATTATCCAAATCTCATTGACTTAATAATTATAGCTAGTAGTGCAGACATTTTTCAGGGACATAAACAAAGTTACAAAACTTTGAAGAACAGAAAAATTATGATGGCCGCCCAGAAGGTTGAAAAAATTCTCACTTAATACATGTACAAAAAAGAAGTTTCTTTATAAAACAGAGTGCTATGTTACAATATAGCAACGCAGTATCTGTTTAAGATAAGATTTGGTTTTATAAAAAAAATACAATAAAATTTGCTCCCATGAGGTAACATGGTGACAAGTGAATTGGTCTCCATTTTGGTAAATGTTATTGTATTGGTGCACAGAATTACAGGCCATGTTTCTCTTTGCCCATGAATTATCACCTCATGCATTTATTGCGTTTATAAACCAAATCTTATCCTAACCAGATATTCTATACTACTGTATATTTTGACGTATAAATTAGTGTTTTTTAAGGAAATTTTTATTGTATTAAGTTTTGGGTATGTTAAAAATTAGATGTATTTATTTTTTTAATTTCTATTTTGTTTTAGTACCAAATTTTATATTTGTTATTTGTTGATTCCATCTTCACGTGAGCTTCTAGTTTTCACTAAAACAGTTGTAAATATTTACAAACTTGCCTATAGTAGCACTTACTTATATTTGTTGAGGACGGTCGTTTCGGGAGATGTGCCAGACAGGGAGGTCTTTCTACATACGCTACCAAGAACATATAAATGCACTAACAAACAATTATTACCAATCAAACTTCGCCAATCATCTCAAGACCACAAAACATGACTTCATAGACATAGCATCCAACCTACAAATTCTTCATAAATAACACAGAAATAACCAACATTACACAATTGAACAATACGAAATATACAAACATTTCAAACTACACCCTACATATATACTCAACACACAACTACATTATAACTCACATACACTTTTTGACATCATAACTCCTAATACTCTCAAAGTACATCCATACACCCACCATAATATCCCACCCTCACCGTAATACCCTAACCTACAAAAACCTTGAGATTAGTTACGGTCTGAGTTGACAATGGAACACATCTCCCGAAACGATTGTCCTTAACAAATATAAGTAAGTGCTACTATAGGCAAGTTTGTAAAATATTTACAAGTGTTTTACAAAATTTTAACATATATATTTATTTTTTAATATTGATTTCTGAGGACATTCTGTATCACCAGGTATAATGTTTTTTTTTTTTTTTTTAATAACAATGTCTGAATAATAAATAATTACTTGGTTTTACCTATTTAAAATATAATACATACAATTATTTCAATGAAATATTAAAGGTTTTCTATTAAACAAAAAACAAAAATACATTATATAATTAATATTAAAGCTGTTCAAGAGATATTATTTTTGTAACACTAATATAGGCATTGGTATTTTATTAAACAAGTTAATCTAGTTTACCCATAAGAACTGTTTATGTTAATTGTTTTTTTTAAATAGTTGATTTCAGTCATGGTTTGTTTTTTGTCTCTAGATCAGGTTTGAATTCACTGCACTAATTTGACGTGAGGACTGCATCACATTTTTTAAATCTTAGTTCATTACAATTATTTTTCTATGAATAGTTTTTAAATAATATTATATTTCATTATAAATAAAAATACAAGCGGTTTACTTTAAATTTGAAAGTTATGAAACAGCCCTGAAGATGTTTTCAGTGAAATCAAAACAGCTGAAATTAACAACTAAAAAGATAAAAATTTTATATTAATTTACCAAGTTGATTTAATATGGCAACCCACTTTTCTACTGGAGTGGTTGAATATTAGCATGTAGTTGTAGTGCTGCATATAAACTATTAAGCCTACTTAGCTCTTTTACAACCACCTTTTCCTGAGAAAGCTATACTTTAGTTTACATAAATCTATTATATATCTTAATATCATTATAATTTTTATCAAATTTAATATTACTCAACCAAAAAATTAATTAATTTAACATAATACCTCAACCAAAATTTATTTGGCATGTAGGACAAGTAAGTTTGTTTTAGAAATAAAACTAAAATTAATATTCTACTCATCTGTAGAAATATTTTTTATACTTGAACTAAAATGAACAACAACTTGCCAAACTTAGGACTAAAGTGAATTTATCAAAACTTACTCAAATAAAATGTTTTTGACCACACGGTTGTTTTAGTAACTTTTTAATGAATTTATTTTAATTTAAAGTTCGACAAGTTGCTATTTTAATTATTTCAAACATGAAAGATATCAACATAAGGAAAAATATTCATGAGAAATTCTTTTATTTCTTTTGAGAATGAACAAATTTTATAAACAATTCATCTATGCATTGCCAATTCATTCATTGTGAAGTATTCTACTCAATATAATTGAAGAAAATGAAAGAAACATAAATTGAAAGTTGAAAATTAATAATATAGATAGTTATAAATTTATTTATTTTATGGAATATAATTTAATATATAACAAATTGTTTACAAAGAGTCTTGCTACTGTTGAAGGCAAAAAAATCCTTAATTAACAAATTATTTATTTCTGGATTGGATAAAATCCTTGGAGATCATAATTTCTAGTTTAAAAAATTATTCCTTAAAAGTGTGTGTTTTTATACTGCTTTATATGTTAGAACACATATTTTTTTAAACTGTTGTTAGACCTATTTTGCTTTATATGCAAGGTATTAACAATAGTTTATAAATCATACAAGTACAGTGCCGGCAAAAAGTTTAGGGACACCCCTACATTTATATGTTTTTGCTATTGTCCTAAAACTTTCTGCCAATCATATATTAGTAACTTATCAATGAATTAAGCATGAAAAGTTACGATTTTCCTGAAATTTTCATTAATTTATAAGTAAGGGTTGGCAAATTATAAATTTTTTTCCCATTTTAAAATTTTTGAGGAAACCCCTGTTTTTTTCTAATTAAAAATGTATAATAAAAAAAAAATACACATCTGATTAAAATGATACTTTGTACAAATGTTTAGCATAACATGTAGAATGTAAATATGCATTATTTATTATTTTCAAAAAATCACCTCTCATTTGGTACCAGGTTAACTTTGCTTTAGATTTTCAGATTTTTCAGCATAAAATTCTCACATTTCAATAGTGAATATCTAGTGAACGGAGCCACTTGGAGCGGAACTGACTGTACCGTTGTGTTCCTCGCGTCATGGCGGGTCGGGGGTACAGTCAGTTCCGCTCCAAGTGGCTCCGTTCACTAGATATTCGCTATTGAAATGTGAGAATTTTATGCTGAAAAATCTGAAAATCTAAAGCAAAGTTAACCTGGTACCAAATGAGAGGTGATTTTTTGTAAATAATAAATAATGCATATTTACATTCTAAATGTTATGCTAAACATATGTACAAAGTATCATTCTAATCAGATGTGTATTTTTTTTATTATACATTTTTAATTAGAAAAAAACAGGGGTTTCCTCAAAAATTTTAAAATGGGAAAAAAATTTATAATTTGCCAACCCTTACTTATAAATGAATGAAAATTTCAGGAAAATCGTAACTTTTCATGCTTAATTCATTGATAAGTTACTAATAAATGATTGGCAGAAAGTTTTAGGACAATAGCAAAAACATATAAATGTAGGGGTGTCCCTAAACTTTTTGCCGGCACTGTATTAAATATTATTTGATATGCCATAACTATATCGTCAAACTCTCTCTCTCTTTACTTCGAGAGAAAAGCTTGATTAAGTGCAGTTCAAAGCAGAAAAAATTATGTATGGTACTGACTCTTCCACTAACAACTTACGTATTTAAGAGGATTGAGGCTCGGTCCTACTGAAAAAAAGAAGACAAATCTTCACCATTAAATTTATAAACAACGCCCATTGCCTTAATGAGGAACACATTTCACACCATATTGGATTAATAAATTTAGACTAAAAAGATGATCTACCCTTATGTTCAACAAAGACATCAAAGAAAAAATCCAACTCAAAAGCCGAAGACGTTAATTTCAGAAAGGACACTCCCATTATTGGACGTGTTATGGAAGATAATACTACAATCTGTCTAGAACTCATCTAATCCTGCTAAAAAAAAGATCCAAAGGATAAACTCAAAAAACTTGGGATGAAACCTATTGATTTCCTATCTTGTCTCAACCACATCAAGGCTTTCACAGATGGATCTTCTCACTACAGTTTCACTAACAATGGTGCAGGAGAATTACTGGCCCTTCCTGATTGTCATTGGCAAGAAATCATAACTTATGCTGGGGAAATTACGTCTAACTTTACAAAGGAACTTACTGCCATTTCCACAGTAGTAGATTGAAACGTGCTACAATCTAGCATTTTAGTGGTATCAACATTTTCAGCGACTGCAGGTCTGCCTTACAAACCCTCAGCAAAGGTACTTCATGTTTAATCTAGAGTATCCTTGCACAACTTCCAGAAAAAATTAATTCCTGCCCATATGAACTCAGAATTCAATGAAATTGCTAACTCTTTGGCTGAAAACGCCAAACCTGAATCAAAACATATTCCTAATTTTGCTGGTAGATGCAAATGCTTTTGCAAAATCAAAACGAATTGCCTCTCAAGAATCAAACCTCATAATGAAGTAACTTATTTCAACATTGACAGAAAAACAGCTGCCACTCTCATCAAACTAAAAACAAAACATCATAAAAACATTGAAATTTCAGCAGATACGACTAAAAATATCAAAACTGTGGCAACTGTCTCAATAAAGAACTTACACCACATTGTTTTCAACTTCCCTACAGTTGCTGTAGCCCTTCATCTCTTAAACTATTTTTAGTTTAAGAATGAATATATATACTCTGATAATGCCATACATTCCAAAGACAATTCAAGCACAACAAAATATGAGTCTAGAGATGATATGACGCAAGCAATATTAAATATGTTTAGTACATACTTCTACATTTTCTAGTATTATAATTTTTTTTGTGTGTTTTCGGTTAACATTCATCAATTAGAAATATTTGTAAAGGAATTGGCCTCAAATGGAAATTCTCTATAAACATATTTCTATATATGCCCTCAATAAACCAAATTTTGTCCTTATCCTTGCTTCAGTTCCAACTACTTTTTATTTTATGTTCTTGTTATGTCACCTATTGATTTGTACTTCAATTATTTTGAATTAACTGAAATGCTTTTAATAGTGACAAATTCATATTTTAAATTACTATTTTTGAAATACAGTTTCCTTTTTTTCAGTGCATTTCATTTTCTATTTGCCTTTATTTCTTAAATGTATTGATTTCACTGATTTCCTTACATGATGTGCACTAGAAGGACATAATTTCATATAATATGAAACCTATTTTGTATAATAGCAGAGTTACCATTGAATGTTAAAATAAATGCATACAATAATTCCTGCTACAAAAATTGGAGAAGCCATCACACTGTCTTCTCTAAAATGGAGCTGATTTCTCTATCTGAGTTCACTTTGTTCAATGTTAACTGAGAATTAGGCTAAATTGTAATTATTATAGTAATATTTAAATATTTTGACAGAAGGTTAGCGTTATTTCATGTATATTATATTTTATATAGCTTATATTATATTTTAATTATAGATTACTACTAAAAAATTCTTCAAACTCCAGTTTATTACAAGTAAATGGGTTTTTTCCTTAGCACGTTCGTATGTCCTACTGAAATACTGGCATTTAATGATCGTATTGAAGAGTTCCGTAAAATTAACACTGAAGTTGTTGGCTGTTCTGTCGACTCCCATTTTACACATCTAGCATGGATGAATACACCAAGAAAAGATGGAGGCCTAGGTCCTCTCAAGATACCTTTACTTTCAGACCTAACCCATAAAATTGCCAAAGATTATGGTGTATATCTAGAGGATGCTGGACATGCATTGAGGTAAACTTAAATTTGTTTATAATGTGTATATATAAATAAAATTTTGATTAAATAATAATGGCCAGGATCAAAGATAAAGCTAAGCAAATAAGAAAATTACCACTAACCTACAAATAACAAAAAAAGATTCTTATACTTTGAGCAGTTGCGGCTCCTGCCCAATTATATTGGTGGGGGTCATGACAAGGGGTCTCCCCAGATTTACGAGGTGCGGAGAAAATTTTGAAATTTGATACCCACTTAACTCGTTTTATATTCTAAGCACCTACAACTTTTATTAAGTTATACTTATTGATTAATATATTAACATTGCTATAACTAATAGACGTATTACGGTGTGCTTTACGAAATGTTGTAAGGTTTGGTAGTTAAGTGATCGCCTATTGGTTGCTAAAGCGTCGAGTACTCAATGAGTAGTGGGAATCATGTTTTACTTTTAAGAGTATATTAGGCCACTGTGTATGCGCATCAAAGGATCTATAAATGGAAACAATACTTATCTAGGACATAAATATTATTTTTTTAAATGAGTTTAAAATAGTAGTTTCATAAACGCATATTATTATTAAATATAAAATTTGATTTGTTTACTTTGAGTCAAATGCACCAACATTTATTTGTGAGAACATTACAAATAAGCCTACATTGCTGCTTCCTAATCAGCAGCACTGATTAGTCATTTCTCAGCGCATGCGCAAGACGACGGGACTCCATCCCAGGCCACTCGTAACACGCGCATTGAGTGACATCACCGCACGGTTTTGGCTTTTTCAGCTTATTCCATGCACACTCAATGCACTAGTCTGGGGCTCTCTGCTGTGAGCCCGCGCGGAGCTTGCGGCTAATTTCGTGTGTCAACTGCTAAATATTTTATGGTTTTAACATTACTTAAATAATTCTAAGCTCTTCTTAACCTAATTTAAGATAAATGAATATTAATTAAAAATTAATTTTTGTAATTGGGAGGGCTGCGCTCCAGAGCCCTTTTGGACAAACCGCCACTGACTTTGAGTATAAACAAAACTTAAACACATTTACAATATGAAAACAATATGTATTAAATTATTAAACAATATGTATTAAAAGATTTATAATAGAACAGATTACTGTTAATGTTAACAGTGTGTATATAAATATCTAGTAACTTAATTTAATTCTTGAGTGTATTAAATCAAGAATATAAAAACAGTTTCCTGTTTTTTTTTTTTTTGTACATGATCTTTCAATGTAGCAATACATTGTATCTTATGGAGTAGTAACGTCTGCTTAGGATTAAATTATTAGTACAATTTACAATTATTCTTGCAATTAATTAGCTCCTACACAATAGCAAGAATTTAATAACAATAGCAATAACAGAAAAAACCTCATAAATAAAATAAAAGACATAATCATATCACACAATTCAACACTACTATCACTCAACATAATAAACATGTACATCTACATACGTATATCCGAAACCCTCAACATCCTAAAGTCCCAATTGTTGCAGAACAACATACCACAAACCCAAATCATTGAAATCCTAAACATCCTCCAAACCATCACAAAGCAAAACTATTTCTTCCACAACTCCAACTTCTAGTATCCAAAGCGTAATATTCCTACAACACATAGAAAACACCAAGATACTCTCAAACAATACACACGCATATAAAATCATTTATTGACACTGGTATGTTGATGATATAACACTATACAGAGGCAACACCCGACAATCTGAAAAACTTCTCACCTACACTAATAAAAAACACCCAAAATTGCAGTTCACCTCAGAAATTGAAACTAACAGATCTCTAAACTCCCTCGACCTCACCATAACAAAAAGCCACACACAATCACCCTATCCAACAGAAACATGCTGCCTTTAGATCCATGATCCACAGGTTCAAGAAAGTACAAATGTCCACAGAAAACATAAACAAAGAATTAGATATCATTTAACATTTAGTATACACAAACGAATACAACACCGCAATAGTAGACAAACTATGGCACAATATACAAAAAGAGACCGAAATCAACACTATAAGTAGGGAAAGCAAATATATATATATACTATACATAAACAGAAGATCAACTAAAAATAGCCCACAAATTTAAAAAAACAAGATACAAAATAGCATTTAAACTAATAAACTACAAAACAAAATACAACACAACACCATCAACAAAAATAAACTACAAGCATCAGACATATAAAAATTAAACTGTACAAACTGCAACAAATTCTACATTGGGCAAACAGGTTGCAGCTTCCAACAAAGAGTCGAGGAATACACAAAATCACTCAAACATAATACCGACTCAGCATTCGCCAGTCACCTAAAAGAAACAGGAAACACATACACAGACATTAACCATAACCTAATAATCTTACACATCAACAAAAGAAGGGCCACATCTCAACACACTAGAACAGTGGGAAATTTACAAAAACACAAAATACAAACATACTAAACAAACAGTCCCAATACAAATCACATATACTCTTTGAAACTATTGAAAAGCTGCCTTTAAAACCGTCACCACTTAACCTGACAAGAACTCCAAGCAGAAAATTTACTCACTGATGAATATCGCCACGTATCAATCAAAAACATTTTGTCTCAATAAGTTTTTACAAATTTAAAAAAATAATAAAGTTCAGATAGTCATAAACTAATGTAAAAGGGATTAAACAAGAATTTCATCATTTAAATTTCTAATCTTCCTACTAATGTCACACATACTAACAACTTCTGTTACTTCTGATATAAAATTTGTAATGCTTGATAGATGATCAGATAACCACAAAATTTCATCATCTAGAACATTTCCTTAGATTCTTTATCTTTAAGCATTTAACTTTGTCTTTGATTTAAGCCAAACAGCTTTATTCCATCCATTTTTAACTCTGTAAGGTCACCCATGCACTAGCATTGTTGCAAAAAACTTAATGTAAGATTTTCAAAACTCATATTTTTCATCATCACCTGAAAGTAAACTTTAAAGGTTTTTTATAATGAAGTTTCATGCTTCCATAGATGACCTGATCTATAGGCTAATATGATATTTGCTGGAAGGAAGAAGCATGTTTTTTACTTTGTCTTTGATTTAAGCCAAACAGCTTTATTCCATCCATTTTTAACTCTGTAAGGTCACCCATGCACTAGCATTGTTGCAAAAAACTTAATGTAAGATTTTCAAAACTCATATTTTTCATCATCACCTGAAAGTAAACTTTAAAGGTTTTTTATAATGAAGTTTCATGCTTCCATAGATGACCTGATCTATAGGCTAATATGATATTTGCTGGAAGGAAGAAGCATGTTTTTTACTTTGTCTTTGATTTAAGCCAAACAGCTTTATTCCATCCATTTTTAACTCTGTAAGGTCACCCATGCACTAGCATTGTTGCAAAAAACTTAATGTAAGATTTTCAAAACTCATATTTTTCATCATCACCTGAAAGTAAACTTTAAAGGTTTTTTATAATGAAGTTTCATGCTTCCATAGATGACCTGATCTATAGGCTAATATGATATTTGCTGGAAGGAAGAAGCATGTTTTTTCGTCACTGTCACTTTTCATATCTCAGGGTTAGTTGGTGCTGTGACCATTAGCAACAATACTGTCTATGTTTTAACCAGTCTAGTCAGATTAAATATGATTTAATGTTAGGTGAAAACTGTTGGTAAAACCAGTCATAAAATTTAGTTTTATATATCCAAGCACTCTTCTGAATATAATATTACTTGGCAAAGCATACAAATACAATTTTTTGAATAAACAGATTGTTTTGTATTTTCTAATGGCTAGAAGAGGGCTGTAGTTTTTTTTTTCAGAAACCATTATGATAATCTGACCCTTTTTATGGTAATCTGAAACCTGGGGCAGCTTTTTAGATAATGATAGTACAGGGTGTGGCAGCATAACTTCCTTTTTTGAAAACTCAGTAAAAACTATTGTATGCATCTGAAAATATTTATTTATTTTTTATAATGTAGGTACATGTCTAAAGTTTTTATTTACATTGTTTTGAAGATCAAATCTGTTAGGTGACGTCCCTCATTCTCCATACATTGCGTAAACTGATTTCTGGCGTTTGTCATGACTCTTGTTAGCGTAGCAGGTGTTATGTTGGCAATTTCTTCTTGGATGTTGGTCTTCAAATCTTGTAGGGTTCTTGGACGGTTCACATAAACACAGGATTTCAAAAAACCCCATAGAAAAAAATCACAAGGGGACAGATCGGGAGAGCGTGCCATTCCAAATCGCCTCTAATTGAGATAAGGCGCTCTGGAAAGTGTTCCCTTAAAACAGCCATCGATGCTCTTGAAGTGTGTGCTGTTGCACCGTCTTGTTGAAACCAAGAGTCCCCCAAATCCAACTCTTCTAGCTGTGAGAAAAAAAAATTCTGTAGCATGTTTACATACCGGTCCGAATTCTCTGTCACTGTAACCTCATTTCCCTCAAAACCCCAGGGACCAATAATTCCAGCTGAGGAAATTGTACACAACACTGTGACTTTGGGTGAATGCAAAGGCATTTGATACAATTCTCGAGGGTTGTTGTCGGCCCAGTAGCGCATGTTTTGTTTGTTAACCGACCCACACAAATGAAAATGGGCTTCATCGCTAGAAAAACAATAGTACCCTAGGGAACGACATCAAGAAGAAGCTCCCACGCGTTCATCCGAGAATTGAAGTCACGTTCTGAAAGTTCCTGCACTATCGCCATCTTATAGGGATGAAAATGAAGATCATCACGAAGAATTCTTCTCACAGAACGATCGGATAGTCCAAGGGCAGATGCGTGTTTGTGCGCAGAACGCCGTGGTGATCGCAACATTGACGCTCTCACTGCTTCAATGTTCTCAGGTGATCTAACGGGCCGAGGGACTCCAGTTCTTCGTTTTGTCGCACTTGCAGTTTGTCTGAATGTAGTGACCCATGTAACAATTGATTTGCGGTCTGGGACGGGAGCCAACGGGGCTAAATTAAAGTGATTCCGAAATGCGCGCTGTGTTGCAATAACCGAACATCCGCTTGAAAATCAGGCCTCAACGGCAAAGGCACGCTCCTCACTATTCCAACGCATGATGGCGACTGAAACGTGTCGGGACAAAACTTCACTGTACCCCCTCCTGAACGAGACCACTAGCGCTCTGCTATGACATCAACTAACTGAATGGCGAGCATTTAAAAAAAAGAAGTTATGCTGCCGCACCCTGTATTTCATGGCAAGGCCTTCTGGTTTAATCCAGTTTCATCACAGTTATACACTTGTTTCCTAGCAAGGTCCAACTAAGAAATTCTTTTAATTGAACTGTGCTCTAATCTCACTGATCAGAGTTATTTGTACTAAGTTTTCTTCACTGATGAATGCCAAGGTGAAACTTGAACTTAAGGTGCCTAATATACTTTTTAAATTCTGAACCTATTGTTTTCTAAACAATTCAACTCATTGCTTTTTATATTTTAATTTTTTCATCTGTGTTTTGAAACGTTACTAAATTTCATCCACCATAATTTTTGTATTATTCACTGCCATTTTTCAAACATCATAAACATAAGCGACAAATAGGCATTTTCATTTTTTCATGTCAATATATTTTTCTTGGAAAAGGATGAAGCAAGGAACAGCAGAAATTTGCAGATAGAATGAAACCTACATAAATTTTTAGACATCAATTGGCTATTATAACAACTTTTTTATAACCTTTTGTTGGGTGTTAAACAGGGTTCATTATAAAAATGCCTCTTCTATTGTCTAATTGTAGATAAGATAAATTATTGAAAACAATTGGACAAAATTGTTGAAACTGCCTTAACGTTTTACTGATATTGTTAGATCTTATTTTATGCTTGAAATTGTCTTTAATCATTTAATAATATTTTTGTTTTCTTACTCTTAAATGTAATCCCCTGGTCTTTAAGGGAATAACCACAAGATTGGTTATTATTTTTTTTCTAATGCAGCTTATTTTTTACTGATGATTATATATTTTGCATAATGCAAGTGATTGAGGTTTTGTGATCTATGAAACCACCAAACGAGCTACCAAGCACTTACCATAAACTCACCTATAACCCATACAGGCAAAGAAGTACTTCTATCCCAAAGCTAAGCCATGTTAGCAACTGCTCTTCCATATAGAAGTTCCTTTCGGATAAGATTAATTTTGAAATACCAGTTGACGAAATTGAGCTCATAAACCCTTAAAGGTGAGATATGCTTGAAGACCATTTAACCAAGAAAACTGTAAAATATTGATTATTTAAATAAATTTGGGAAATTAAGAAGAAAAGTTTAACTTTTATTAAAATTGAACTATTGGAATTAAACACAGGAATTTTTAACTTTTTCTTGAAATGAAAAATTAAAAATAATCCTTATATCTTACTTTACCACTTCAGAAAATTATTTATACAATTAACTCAAATACTAATGAAAATTATGTACAATTTATGCATAAAGATAAGAAATAAAATTTGAATGATGGAATATGAAACAAGCTTTTTACCAAATGAAGTTATTGAATATAGAGCCAATAATTAAGTATTATACAAGTATTATAACAGTTACTTCCTTTTTTTCAGAGGGTTGTTTATTATTGATAACAAAGGTATACTAAGACAAATTACAATGAATGATTTGCCAGTTGGGCGAAGTGTGGACGAAACCCTAAGATTAGTACAAGCATTCCAGTATACAGATAGACACGGAGAAGTTTGTCCAGCTGGTTGGAAACCTGGACAAGATACGGTAAAGTCCCATTTTTTATTTTTACATTATTGATGTCACAAGGGAGAATATTACAATTTGTATTTTGTGTTTGCTTTTGTGCAAACACCCAGAATTTGAGGCAAAAAAATTTTTTAAATCTTTTCAGCTGACTGTCGGATTTTATAAGTTTGCTTGCAATTTACACAAAAATTTGGTTACACATTTTTTATTTCATATAGGGTGTAGAAGATGTTTTTGATACATCTGATTTTATAGAATGTGAGAAGAATCCAGGTTTTGATTTTTTTCCTATATTAATAGTGTTTAGTATTCAGTTCAGATGTAGAATTCAGATATTCAGAATTTTAGATGTAAGTATACTATACTTTAACATATAATTTTCCTGTTAAGGGTGGGGTATTGGTTAGTTGCAATAATAATTCACCATAGTTTCACAGTTTTATTACAGAATTTAAATTCGTCAAAATATTTTCACTGCTGTAAAACAATTTTACTTTTCATTAACACTTTCAGCGCAGATCACATATTTTTATGGGTCGCCAATGCTACTGTAGAATGTGGATGACGTAATTTCACGGGTTTGTAATTCATTGTTAAATTATATTGGGTATTCCATATTTTTATGGGTTTAGCCTACTCTGTGATGTTTTTCTGAATATTAGTAACACATTTCACTGCTAGATAACACACAATGCTTTACTGCTGACTTGTTCCCAGCTAATTACAAAGATGACCTAATCTGGTGGTAGTTGTGATAGATTTATATTGATCATGAGCAACTTTCACATAAATGACAATCGGCTTTGTAAACAGAAAGAACAACCGAACTATGTTCCTCTTCATAAAGTAGGGCCTTTATTAGAAACCTTGCATATGAGTTTTGAAAAAGCAATCCTACCTGGGGATGCATCCCCAACCGAGGTCAAGTGGCCTATCACTCAGTTGGCTTGCTCCTGGCAAGCATTTTTTTAAGAACAAATACCAGTACCACTAGGAAAAAATCAAATACAAAAAATGTGTGAAGAGTATTCTGCAAAGGGGTCGAAGGGGAGTGAGAAATCCAAGAGGAAAGACACATCTTTCTGGTGTTGTGAATGTCATGTCCCCCTATGCAAAGAACCTTGTATCAAAGTTTATTACACACACAAAATTTCAGTGTATAAGTAACAGTTGTTTTGTGTAAATAGAGACAGTGTTTTTGTATTTGATGTATTTAGATCTGTGAAAAACTGTTTACTGCACTTTCGTTTGATTTTTGTTTTTTTTCTCAAAAGAGATAGTTATAAAACGCTATTTTAAATATATAAATTCAAATATAAAGTCATTGTGTTGTATATAAAAATAAAGAAGAAATCAGGATGATCCAGCCATGTAAGTTCCATTCTTATTTCGTTTATAGGTTGTAAGGTATGATTTTTAAAAACATCCAAAAACCTTGATGGAGCCTGGGCCAGCGCTCAAAGTGTTGATAATCTTCATTAATTGAAACAAAGTCATACGAGTAATTTAATAAAGTAAAAAGCTCTTTCCTTATGACTTCAAATATTGTATTGTGTACAGTTACAGTATTTTACATGCAGCAATGTTTTTACTGGGAGAAGTTAACAATTGAACAGGAGATGTGTAGAATTGATTACACGCAGTGATTGAAATTTTAAAATATACTTAGAGTTTATAAATATTAAAATATGATTTTGTTGATGAAAAAAAAGGCTATTTTCATATCAGTGTTGCAACTCTAACAAATAGAATTGCTATTATTAGGCTTTTGAGAATTTCTATGAAGTCTACAAAAACCCAATGGACAGCCCAAATATAGAGAAATATTATTATCCAGCCTTATTGTTTGTACTCAATGGTAAAGACTTTCAACATTAGCGTCTTTCTTTAATGAAAATGTTGAGTGTTATACATTAAGATGATATGCATCTGTCCTCAAGTTAAAGAATAACCAGATTTCTGTTTTGTATAAATGATTTTAAGAAGAAATAGATTAGGGTTTTACGTTATTATAATATGTGCTTCCTATTTGCTACCTGTCTATCTCAATTCCAGATTTTGTATCTAATCAATGTATAGGCTCCCTTCAGTCAACAGATTTATCAATATACAATTTTTTTTTTTTTTTTTTTTTTGAGGAATAGCTGAATTCATGCATGTCTCACCAATCAGAAGAGTTGGAAAGGACATTGTTGTCAACAAATCATACAAATTGACAGAAGCACATTATTATGTGTGTTTCATCTTTACTTCCTGTCTACCTCAATCCAGATTTTGTAGTTACTTTATAACCCTCTCCCCACAGTCTACAGATTTATCAATGCAAAATTTTTTTTGGAGGAATAGCTGGGTTCATGTGTAAGTCCTACCAATCAGATTTAATATTATTTAATCACTATTACAGTAGAGTCTTGAAAATCAAGTCCCGACTTTCTGAGACTCCGTTAAATTCGAGCCTCTCTCTATTTCAGACTATTTTATCTATTTGAATAAAAAAATTAAAATTAATAACTGTCAAAGAATGCACCGACATATCCCGATGAAGAGCAACTAAGGTTCGATGATATCTGTGTTTTATTTCTACCTGCAAATGTTACAAGCCTAATCCAGCCAATGGATCACAGTGTTCTGGAATGTATGAAAAAAATACAGACATTACCTCTTAAAATCCCTCTTGGTAGCAATTGAAAGGAAAGAAAGCATTGTAGGCTTTCTAAAAAAAATATTCTTAAAGAAGTTGTGGAAAAAAGTCCTGAGTTATAATAAAACTGTTAACTCAGTTATTGATCCACAAGAAGAAATAGATTTAACATTTCTTATCAAGAAATTTCCATGTTATGAAGAGGTCGATGATACAGATGTACGTTAATAGATGAGTAAGGACGAACTTAAGTAACGATAACACATGTTACGACTATCAAAAAGGTACAAGAAACTACTGAAGGCAGTGAGGACAAGAATAAAGATGAAGGTTCAATGGAGTCAGTACTAGAAGGGAAAAGTAGTTACATTGAAGTAACAACCGACTTGGAAACTGTGCCACGATATATTGAATAACAGACACCACGCCAACAGATGTGCTTCTGAGACATATACGCAACACCGCATCTCAAAAACTGTCTGATAAGCAGACGCAAAAGACAGTTTATAACTTTTTCCAAAAAAGATTGATGAATAATATATTTCAAAAAAAACATTATTTTATTTAAGTACTGTGATCAATACAGTCTATAAATGTATTTTGTGCATTCTTAATTACAGTTTTAGGATCCATTAGAAACCCTATTTTTTCTAATGCACAGGAACATATTTCCGTGTAATCCGAGTTTTTGGTAATTCGAGGAGGTTTCGGTCCTATCTACCTCGAATTATCGAGACTCTACTGTATTTAACTAACCAGTAGACTGTTACAAAACAAAGCATTTTATATTAATTTTGTGTTCTGTTGTGATTAGTCCAAAATCGTCTTTTTTCTGCCATAGCCTTTATAAAGCATGTGAGTAGAATATGTTTTTGCATACAAGCAATTTTCTTACTAATAAGACATTTTATAAGGCCAAAAGCCAATTTAAAATTAATAAGCTGTAGTTTGCCACATGTAATATGACAAAACTAAAATAATATATATAAATATTAGACTAATGTTTTTGTTAAATAATTTGGTTATTTTCAGCAACATATTTTTTATTAGTTATTAATTATGTAATTCTTTTTCAGATTATTCCTGATCCAGTGAAAAAGAAAGAATTCTTCATGAAACAATCTAAGCATTAAATTCATTTCTGTTATTTTTGTACAATGTAATAGGTAAAATTGAACACATCACAAATTTGAGACTGAATTTTTAATGTAAAATTTGTCTTTACTACTCTTTGTAGTAATAATTCATATTTTTTATGTTACTAGACAGTTGCACAAATATTTGTTTCCAATATACCAGTAATTACTTGTTGCATTATTTGTATAAACATTTTTTTAGTTAAAAATACTGGTAAATTAAATTACTGAACTGTTTAACAAAGAAATTCTTATCTTTCAAGTACTTTCTCTGGCAATACTGATGTATTAGATAATCAGTTTCAAATAGAGACACTTAAATATGTCGATTAATAATAATAATAAAATTAGAACAAAGCTTGAAATACCAACAGACAAGTCCTGTTAAATACATAGTACTGTATATAACAATAATTTTAATCAATTTTGTGAATAAAATATTTAATTTTTTTTTCATTGAAAAAGAATTTAAACAATGTTTTTACAGATATTTTAAGAGACTAATTTGTTACAGAGTATCTCCTTATTTTGAGATATGTATTATAAACTGTAATTAATTATTTGTAAAACTAAAGTTGAAGTGGCAAGGGATATTTAAAAAATAAAGACACAAATAAATTAAAATATTTTTTGTGAAAAATCTCTGAAGCGCGTTTACTAAAAGTATCTCTAACCCACAGATATGGCTGTTATTTTAAATATAATTATCTTGGTTGTCACTGGTTATTTTTTTAAGATTTCAATTTAATATCATAGAAGCCTTCTGCCTGTCACCTTAGCAAAATAGATACTGACTCTTGCAAAAAAAACTCTGTTTCTACATGTTCAAAATCATGTAACTTGAGTTATGCAATACATGTGTTAAATGAATCATTTGAGTGTTATGAGAAATATTTTTCACCTAATATTAATGGTTCTGGGTATACACCTGCCTGTAACTGGTAGCCTTACCCATGTGATGCCTTCATTTCCCCCTATATTCAAAAGCAAGAGATCTTTGTTTTGGAGGAGCCAGTTCTTTATGACCTAGTCACCCTATGTCTAATTCAGGTTTTCCACTTCCAATATGATGTTATGATATTTCCTTATGTGTCTTACAAGCATTTCATATTCCTATATATTCTTCACAGACTTTCCCTTACGTTTCTTAGAAAATAATAAATTAACCCTCTTAAAACCACCCTGATCAATTCTCACACATGTCATCTACAATCAACCCCCCCCCCCAACATCCTCTCCGCCAACTTGACTCCATTCCTCCCTACCCACTGCGCCCATGATGCTTCCCCCACTTTATCCCCTATGCATCCTTTTCCATTTCCTTACTTAAGAAGCTCCTGCAACTAACCCTGTAACATTCCCAGTCCCCATTCATTATCCTGAACTCGACTTTCCCCCTCTCTTCCCTCTGACCTATCTTGAACTTAATTGGCTGGTATCCAGCCCCTATCCAATCCTACCTTTTTCCCAACCCCCACCTTCTCTCTCATTGTCACTGGCACTACCAACAGATCTATGAAGCTCCACCCGTTCCATCCCATTCCTCTCTATACCTTATAAATGTTGGGTCCTGCCCCCCTCATTAACTATTTCCCATCCAAATTCTAAAATCTGTTCTTCTAATTCTAATCCCACTCCCTATTATCTGTAATCCTATCCCCTACCTCTTTTACCTTGCATTTCCATCTATGCAGAGAACCACCCTCCTATTTCCCAATCACCCTTCCAATTTCCCTCATTACATCCAAATGTTTCCCAACCACCTCACTATACTTGCAGTACATGGATACAATATAACTCTTCACACCCTCGACCCAGATCTCCACAATCCAATTCCTCCCCCAAAGCCTTCGTATCACCATTGCCCACAAAGCATTGTCCAAAACCACCACTATTGCCCAAATTTCCTTCCCCTCCCCTCTCTTCTATTCTCCCTCCTTGTCCTACAGTATATAATGACATGTTGCCCCTTCTCTGTTCTTTCTTAGCAGGCTGTTTGAACTGACTATTTGGCCCCCTCTTTTCTTTTCCACATCATATACAATTACCCTTGGCTTTCTCAACTCAAGCTCCCCATCTACCTTAAACCCTAATCCTCCAAACCCTCCAATCCTTTTAATTTTCTCTCATCTCCTCACTTTACAATTGAAATTTTCCCCTACCTTCTTAACCCCCAACTCCTCCTCTTTCGCCCCCAGTAATCCTCTTAAATCCTCCCTTTTCTTCCCTACTGATTCCTTTCCTGTAGAATTTATTGCTAGATGAGCTCTTAACTGCCACTGAGATATGGTGAATTCTGAGTACTCAATATCCCTAATCAGGAAAAATAACTTTCACTGAATATATATTTCATTTGTTTGTATCTTTACTTTCCAGTATCCCTAGTTGCTACTTAGAATGCAGAGGAGTAAATTAGTCGCATAAGTTATGATTATACAGTAGATTGTTTAAAAAAATTATATTGGGTTATATACAATAATTGAACTTTGCACAAAACATGCTTACTCTTTTTGAAAATGAAAACTTTTGCAGGCTGCAGTTAAAAGCAGCATTAAAAAAATCATAGTTTGAGCTAGACAATTATAAATAATACCACCAGAAGAGACTGATGAAGATCGCCAAATAGGCGATAAAAAACGTTCTGTCTCAGTAAGTTTTTACAAAATTTAAAGTTTAGATAGTCATAAACTAATGTTAAAGTGATTAAATAATACCAATTTAAAACTTTTGTAAATTGATATTAGTTTAAAGTTTTTTATTTTAACATGAAAATTATTTTTTAAAGTATTTTTTTCATGTGAAAAAAATATTAAATGCAAATATCTCTTATAATATCAAAGAAATAAAATATTTCAACTAATTTTTGCCCAACCTTTTGATGTACAACTTGGTTTGAAGTACAGTACAGTCTCGTTAATTCGGCACTATATCAGGTTAGGTAGTGTCAGATTACCAAAATTGCCAAATTTCTGATGTAGGGGTAAAAAATATACAAAACATAAAAATGCATGTTGAAATTGAATAAAAACCTGTTGAAGTATAGTGGTATAACATGGTACAGTACAATTTATAAATAAGAAACTGATAATAAAATACACGATGTGTGCTATCTGTTTAGATATTGAGTATAGTACAGTAAAATAAACAGTGGTAAGTTTCAGTATCATGCAGTACATAAATGCCAAAAAAAAACCATAGTGTTGGCAGAAAAAGTTCATTGGTGACAGAAAATAATTCTATAACAGTTTTCCGAATTTCGGCATTAAAATAATGCCTTAACACTTTATCTTACGTTCTTTTAGTGTAAGGATTTCCAATGCCGATGCTCTATTTTTCTCTACCCAAATGATTGTATTGGAGAAAGTCTACAGAGCCTGAACAGTGTTTTCTGTGTGTGAAACAGCTGTAGCTGTACGCTGTCACTATACAACACGTCATACTGTGCTCACTTGAGTCAACAGCATACACTAGTAGTAGGTCAAGGCAGCAAGCAACAGATTACAATGGAGTGAGGTTCAAATGCATGCAGTGTCATCAAAACAAAACAGACCGGCTGACTCACCGTTGGCTATTCAAGGCCGGATTACTGGACGTACCTCATTGGCACACAACCAGTTTATAGAGATTGTACTGCAGTCAAAATAAATTCAAATCCTTTATTGTACAGGCACAAAACAAAATACGTTTCAACGACAATAGACAACATGACAAACTGGCTCTGATAATTAATCCATTGAAAAAGCTATAGGTTTTGAAGCAAGCTAGCCAACTATGACATTTTTTAATTACAATACCTACTTAAGAGAATGTTATGATATCTATTGAAATATTTCGAGAACTATCAACATCAATTAAACTATCAGCACGAATACAGTTCATGGAGGTTTCTCAGTGGGTTGAACATCATTTAAATATAATAAAAGGTGATAAGTTTGTACTCATGTTCTAATTCATTTAACTTTAAACAGTACTTAGATTTTAAATAGAATGGCAGGGTATTTTAATAGATGTTAATTAGGATAGAGTTTTTATTTGTTATATGTTTTTGTAATAGTTTTTTTTTTTTAGCTATATAAGTGTAAGAGACAGGTAGTTTTACGATGAGTTCTTAATAATAAGTATACAAAGTACAAACAAGGTTATCTAAGGACATCTTGATTAAAACAATTATTCACAGATAGTGAACAAAGTAGTTGTCTAATTTTATATTTGTTTATTGGTGCTGTAACTTATATTTCTCTTCCAAAGGATAGACACATACATGAAAGTTAAACAAATTCAAATTATAAAATCATTTAAATTAGTGTTTATTTATATTAAATACTGTTTAACCCTTTTAACAATAATAAAGCAACTGTCACGTCGCCGTGCTACAAGCCATCCACAGCATCATTGTGTTTTTATATTTTAAAGCACTGTTAAGATATATCATGCGTTTTACTTATTTTTTTTTTAGAGAACTACCCTGTAATCCCTCGGCGATTTTTAAAATAAAATTTGTGTAGTTCTAAGCACATCAGATATGTGTCTGAAGCATGTTGTGTGCATAATGTGTAGCACTACTTGGCGGGCCCAGCTAGCTCCCAGGAATAATGTTCTGGCTTTACCTTAATCAGTTCGCTACTTCATGGCTACTAGCAATACGTTTCTTGATTATTGTTATGTTTTAGTGAATAATAAATAGCTTTATATTTTAGAACAAATTCTTTATTTAACCTATCGGTTATTAACCAAATTGGGTTTTGTTTTTGGTTCTTATCAAAAAAGTGGTTAAATAAAATTTTTTTGAAGCTCACTTTTTGAGGCATGTTGGATGTTTGAAAAGTTACTACTCAAAGGGTTAAAATTATTTTTTATTCACAATTTATAAATATGATTTTAAAGTACCATAAGCTCTTTATAACGAGCCTGGTTTGAAGTGGTTTTATAATTTAGCTTAATAGTTGAAAATTCAAAGTAAAACCTCAATTTTATCGTCACATAATATACATTTTCTTAATTAATACACTAATAATAATGTATTAAACAATAATTTGCATTGATATTGACTATTAATAAGAAAAAAGTCATTAAAAGAAATGTCAGTTTTGACTACTTTTTTAACATTTGAGTGTCAAGTAAAAAATCCTAAAAATATTATTTTAATAATCGGAGATTTTTCACAGGGTTAGAAATTTCCCTTTAACAACGATGAGTTATGTCTAGTAGGTGGTAGCCCTACATGGTAGTCAATCTTTCTTTTTGGTATTGCCACTAATAGTATAAAAGAAATGGCTGACAGAGCTCATTCTCATCACTTTTATTTCTACCTACATACTGAGGTTTATTTCTAAGAATTCTATCCTCAAACTCACAAATAGCATGTCTTAAGGAATAAAATAACCTTTGCACCCTTTGTCATAATTATTTTCCCAAGTATAATTACACCCTAAAATAATATTAATTAGTTTTGTAATAAAATTTCATAAAACTAGTTTTTGTAATTGTTTAGAATATAAATTTTGTTCTACCTTGAGCCAGTTACTGATTTGACCATGCTGTTACAGATCTATTTAAACTTGTACTTTTGTGGTACAATACAAAATTATTTAGTATTAAGTATCACAAAAATAAATGCCATTAACCTATCTAGTTTTTTAAAAAAACGCTCTGTGGTATCTCCTAAAATTCCAACTTGATGAATGTGTTTTAGGTACTTCTTTAAAATAAGACAAAAAGTATTTTGAAAAAAAATACAGGGTGACACACGGGAGACAGACAGTTTTTAATGAAATAATACTCAGCCAACTTTAAAATTATTGCATGTTTATTTACACAAAATCAAAGCTCATTATTTGCCATTTTAGTTAACAAAGTTATTTGTGAAAAATAATGTCATCAAGGTGATGTCCATCATTTCGAATGCAGGACTCAAGTCTCTTCTCAAAATCCTCCATCACACGGACTAAAATCTCTGCAGGGACGGCAGCAATTTCTTGAATGATTGTATTCTTCAACTTGTCAAAATTTCGTGGTTTGTGGCTATAAAGACAGTTCTTAAGGTACCCCCACAGAAAAAAGTCACATACTGACAAGTCGGGAGACCTGGGAGGCCAAGGAACATTGCCGAAACGTGAGATAATCCGGCCAGGAAACATATGTTTAAGAATTGTCATTGGAGTGTCTCGGACCAGGATGCTTCTTAGCCAGTATGCTTCCAGTTGATCTGAAGTTTTCCACCTATCTGAGAATTGTGTTACGACTCGGAACAGCTCCATGTCGACCGACATTAAACCGCGCACAAAACAATCGCTGCGTAGCAATAATAGACTCACTACTTTTCACGAAACTGTCATAGACAAACACTCGACATTGCAAGTCTCACTGCTCCATAGTGACTGAGTAAATGAAATGGCGTCTTGTGTAGATCAGAACTATCCCCCACCACAACTACCTCCCACCAACGTACCCTTAGTACTACGGAGTTCAAAACTGCCTGTCTCCTGTGTGTCACCCTGTATATTTTGACATTTTAAAATATTTTATAACTGTTATGATTTATATTAATAAAAATAATAATAAATATTTTGACATTAATCATTCATTAATTATTCATTCGTTCAGAGAGTCAACCAAAGTAAAAATAGAAATAAGCACACAAATTTACTAAAAAGTAAAAAATAATTTTCTGATAACGAAAACATAATTTATCATAAGCTTACTAGCCACAAAATTTTGAAGTCAGCGCCAAATTTCATACTTGGATTCGTATTTAACAAATAAAGGGATTCTACATGATGTTGGAGCTCATTGGCATGTAGGATAACATATTATGATATATAAACAGGCTATTCAATCATTTTCCATACACTTATTTTATATTTATAGATACAGTATAAGAAATTGATTAAAATTATGATACAAAAGGATTAAGGAGATATGATCTCTTTCTTATATAAGCATCTACAGCAAACACATTCCATGTAAATCATTCAAAGATGGTTGAATTGTCCGCAATCTGTATATCTAAACAAAAAATATGCAATCACATATTGTAGGATCTTTGCCAAAAACAAAGATCAATTATCGTCTAGCATACTCTCATAATATCGAATGCATGAAATTTTTGTTTCATGAGAAGACTATGGTTTACTATAATTAGTTATGCGAAATCAAGCAATCAAAAAGTTGATTGTTTTGAAATTGTTTGAAACAGATTTGATGGATTAGCAAATAGCATGATTGCGGTGCCGAATAAAATGTTGTGGGTAATAAGCTATAATGGGCAATAGTAAGCTGGGTAATAAATTATGTTTTCGTTATCAGAAAATTATTTTTTACTTTTTAGTAAGTAAAAATTATATTTCAGGTTCTTTTTTAAAGTTGGTTGTTTTTTTATTTAATTTTATTTCTTTATTTTTAGAGGTATGATCTTTATAACTTCTATTTACATTACCATCGAATTTCGTTTCATGCTGTTGATTATGTTGGCAAAGTTGCCAATATTTATCCACACAAATTTCCGATGTGTATATCCCTCTAATTATATTGCTTGACCTGTGTTCAAATAATTGACAAGTCCTTGAAGAATACGATAAACATCAGTTTGTTCCACGAATACACTGAGTAATTTGTGTTTGAAATTCCTTTGACAAATTTTCCTAAAATCCTACATATTATTTCTTGTCTTGCAATTATTCTTTTTCATTTCAGTTTAAAAATGTGTTAATAATCACGTAATGTAATATCTCAGCTAAATATTCAATAATGCTTTGTCTAATAATTATTGGGAAAAACATTTTGTACTCTTAAAATTTTAATTAAAAAATAAAGTGAAAATTGATAGTAAAGTTATATTTAATGAATTTATCTCTTGATATTTAATGAAATAATGAGGTTTTCACCTGAGGGTTATTGAATATCTTGATTATGGTAAATGAACTCAATCAGATTTTCAGTGTATTTATTGTGGCCTATCTCATTAGAGTTATAGCAAGTTATATATAAATATGGATAAACCATCGACAAAGGATCTTTTTAATAAGGAAAATTCATTAATTAGTATCCGATGATGCTCGTTCTAAGCAACTTTATTAAGCAAGAAATTTAAAAAACCTATTCATTTTATACTTATTTTTTATGTGTTATAGAATACTACATAAAATAAATGCTGTGATGGTTTATTTTACTTATTAATTATCTTATAATTCATAATCTTTATTGAAAATTTTTTTTTAATTTCCCCTTCAAATATTTTTTTTTCAAATTTAAAATATCATATTATTGTCTCCAAATCAGACGGATTGGGATGTAACTATAATGGGTAAATACCAGGATGGTTTCCTCTTTCATTTACAAAAATATCAGTTAAATACATCCAAAGTTATGGTAGAACAAACAGGAAAAAACATACAGATCGAATACAGAACCTCCTTTTTTTTTAAGTAGGTTAAAAACAATACAAACAGATATCACTAGGTATGTTTCTAGGTTCGCGTGATCTGCTTGGCCGTTTTCATGTTTAGGATTAGGTTAAAAAAGTCAAAATTAGATTCAACTAATTTATAATGATTTCGGAACACATAAAAGTAGGAATCTGCAAAGTTTATTTTACAACGGGAAATACATTGAGTTCTTATGTGCAGTAAATGTATTAATACTAGCCAGACTTTTTTATACAACTATTTCCACAATTACCCACCTTTTTAAAAGCGCATCTTGAAGACCAATAAAGAACAGCTTTTTAAAAATCGCTCTCTACTATGCCTCACTCTATATTTTAACTATAAACTTATTAATATGTCACACCTTGCATAAATATGTCAAAAGTGTACAGTGAGTGATTTTTTTAGTTGTTCCTGTGGTAATGATGTGTTTTTTTCGTGATAAAACAATCATTTATATATTGAAAAATTCTTGTATTTCAGTTTTATTTGAATAAATATATACAGTAAACTGTATCATTATTAGGACAATATATTATATAAATAATAGAACACTGTTTTTTTTTAATCAGTGTAAATTATAACAGTTAAAGTTATGAAAATTTAATTGTTAATTATTTTTTTCATTATCAAATTAATATAACTTTTAAAGATTTGTATTTGAAACAATGTATTTAAGGTTTGTATACTTACCTATATCTGTACATGTGTATAATTCAGGGTTGTTATTTATGTAAAACTACTTTTATAAAAGGCCATTAAAGTGCACTAAATTACAACAGTTCAAAGTGTCAGTAAATTGTAGGTTTTTATGTTAGTTATTAATCAAAAATCTGTTTGGAAATAAATTGTAATGTCATCAATAATAAAACAATTTTCAACTATTTTGTTATTTTATACTGAACAATATAATAACTTTGATCCTTTTTTAAGTCTGTACTTTTATAAGGTGAATATGAATGTAGAAGCAGCTTTCCCATAGTAAGAAAAATGAGAAAAGAAGAACTTATCGATAAATCCCAAGTAGAAAATTATTTTTGTGGTTGGTAAGGAATACCAATGCAACACACATGCACAACTAAACAAGGATAGAGAACTTTGCATGACTCAAATTTTGTACAACACTATGCAAATGCCGAATGCTAACAGTTTATTGGTTTCAGATGTATTCAAACACTTCAAATCAGCATACAAAATAACATACGAACAAACACGGGAAAATATCATACTACAGCTAGTTAAAATGTGTGTTCTACTACTTTTTCATTTCAGTTTAAAAATGTGTTAATAATCACGTAATGTAATATCTCAGCTAAATATTCAATAATGCTTTGTCTAATAATTATTGGGAAAAACATTTTGTACTCTTAAAATTTTAATTAAAAAATAAAGTGAAAATTGATAGTAAAGTTATATTTAATGAATTTATCTCTTGATATTTAATGAAATAATGAGGTTTTCACCTGAGGGTTATTGAATATCTTGATTATGGTAAATGAACTCAATCAGATTTTCAGTGTATTTATTGTGGCCTATCTCATTAGAGTTATAGCAAGTTATATATAAATATGGATAAACCATCGACAAAGGATCTTTTTAATAAGGAAAATTCATTAATTAGTATCCGATGATGCTCGTTCTAAGCAACTTTATTAAGCAAGAAATTTAAAAAACCTATTCATTTTATACTTATTTTTTCTGTGTTATTTTTATGTGTTATAGAATACTACATAAAATAAATGCTGTGATGGTTTATTTTACTTATTAATTATCTTATAATTCATAATCTTTATTGAAAATTTTTTTTTAATTTCCCCTTCAAATATTTTTTTTTCAAATTTAAAATATCATATTATTGTCTCCAAATCAGACGGATTGGGATGTAACTATAATGGGTAAATACCAGGATGGTTTCCTCTTTCATTTACAAAAATATCAGTTAAATACATCCAAAGTTATGGTAGAACAAACAGGAAAAAAACATACAGATCGAATACAGAACCTCCTTTTTTTTTAAGTAGGTTAAAAACAATACAAACAGATATCACTAGGTATGTTTCTAGGTTCGCGTGATCTGCTTGGCCGTTTTCATGTTTAGGATTAGGTTAAAAAAGTCAAAATTAGATTCAACTAATTTATAATGATTTCGGAACACATAAAAGTAGGAATCTGCAAAGTTTATTTTACAACGGGAAATACATTGAGTTCTTATGCGCAGTAAATGTATTAATACTAGCCAGAGTTTTTTATACAACTATTTCCACAATTACCCACCTTTTTAAAAGCGCATCTTGAAGACCAATAAAGAACAGCTTTTTAAAAATCGCTCTCTACTATGCCTCACTCTATATTTTAACTATAAACTTATTAATATGTCACACCTTGCATAAATATGTCAAAAGTGTACAGTCAGTGATTTTTTTAGTTGTTCCTGTGGTAATGATGTGTTTTTTCGTGATAAAACAATCATTTATATATTGAAAAATTCTTGTATTCAGTTTTATTTGAATAAATATATACAGTAAACTGTATCATTATTAGGACAATATATTATATAAATAATAGAACACTGTTTTTTTTTAATCAGTGTAAATTATAACAGTTAAAGTTATGAAAATTTAATTGTTAATTATTTTTTTCATTATCAAATTAATATAACTTTTAAAGATTTGTATTTGAAACAATGTATTTAAGGTTTGTATACTTACCTATATCTGTACATGTGTATAATTCAGGGTTGTTATTTATGTAAAACTACTTTTATAAAAGGCCATTAAAGTGCACTAAATTACAACAGTTCAAAGTGTCAGTAAATTGTAGGTTTTTATGTTAGTTATTAATCAAAAATCTGTTTGGAAATAAATTGTAATGTCATCAATAATAAAACAATTTTCAACTATTTTGTTATTTTATACTGAACAATATAATAACTTTGATCCTTTTTTAAGTCTGTACTTTTATAAGGTGAATATGAATGTAGAAGCAGCTTTCCCATAGTAAGAAAAATGAGAAAAGAAGAACTTATCGATAAATCCCAAGTAGAAAATTATTTTTGTGGTTGGTAAGGAATACCAATGCAACACACATGCACAACTAAACAAGGATAGAGAACTTTGCATGACTCAAATTTTGTACAACACTATGCAAATGCCGAATGCTAACAGTTTATTGGTTTCAGATGTATTCAAACACTTCAAATCAGCATACAAAATAACATACGAACAAACACGGGAAAATATCATACTACAGCTAGTTAAAATGTGTGTTCTACTCCTCCAATAAGCAGAATTTGTATACTGTAAAAAAGGATATGAAATTGTGAATTAACTGAAATATCGGCTTCAAAATTCTGAAATGTTATATATTATTTTAATTGTTGACCAAAAATGTTTCTTCTCATTAAGAAACATTGCCAGGTGCTCTAGCTATTATGTTTTATCTGAATTACAATAAAAAATTTTTACAGAGCACAGTAGCGTAATTATGATAAATAAATAACAATAACCCTTGCTACAAATATTTAAACGCCCTTGATGTACATTTTGCCAACACAGTAAGCATCATCAGAAGGTTACAAACATTCAGAATGTTTGTAACCTTCTGATGATGCTAACTGTGTTGGCGAAATGTACATCAAGGGTGTTTAAATAGTTGTAGCAAGGGTTATTGTTACTTATTTATCTGATTTACAATGCAAGAAGAAATAAACGGATTAAGGATGAAATAAAATTTAATTTTTCAATATTTACAATTTCATCCCCTTCAATGTACTCTCCTTTTTGTTCCATACACTTCATATGAATTTTCCACTGTATGTAGTAATCCTGCTGTTTATTTACCGTAAGCCTGTTTAAGACATCCTCGCTTATTTTTTACTGCTTCACAGTCTGAAATCGTGTTATTTTCAAATCTGACTTCATTTTAGGGGGAAAAAAGTCACAGGGGGCACATCAGGGGATTAGGATGGAAGGTCTAATATGGGGATGTTGTGTTTGGTTAAAAACATCTTCACTGACAAAGCATTATCCTGATAGAGGATACATGACCTCTTTTCCCTTTTTTCTGTACATGGTCACATAGGATAGTCAGAGCACTAATGTAGTAATTCTGTTACACTGTTTTCTCCTGTGGTGCCCAATATTTGTGCACAATCCTTTTGATATAACAAAACGATCATTATTGCCTCGAATTTCGATTTTGTCATTCATGGTTTATTTCCCATGTGAAACTAGGGGCTATCCAATACATCGATTGGCGTTTTGCTTTAAGATCGTAAAAAAATACGATTCATTACAAGTAATTTCTCAAAACCGTAGGATCAGTTTCGATGTTTTCTAGGATGTCAGAACAAAAACATTCTTTGGCATTCTTTCTATTCAGTTATGAAACACTTTGAAACTATTTTAGAACAAACTTCCTTCATGCTGAAACTTTTATAAAGAATCTCCCTAACACTATTCTTGCTGATTCTGTGGCAAGGGTATAAATATTTTAAAACATATCAGTTATTATTATTCTCATTACATTCAATCCTAAGATATTCTGAATATTTTAATTCAACGTATTTTCTGTATACATTCTTTGCTTTATAATTTTTACATTTTCAAAACAACTACTTTCACTAACACTTCAAATAATCAATATCAAGTAGCTACTTGAATACAAAAATTATATTTGGTAATTGAATTATTCACATCAATTTCATGTGATTTTAAATTTTATATGGAACATTAGATAAAACAAACAAAAAATATAAAGGACGGTTAAGGAAACTATTCAGTGAAGGGAGGTTATTCTATACCATTAATTAAATACTAATTACCACAATCAATCATTATGAATATATACTGAGAAAACAAGACATTACTGAAACCAAATGTACACATTAATACAAAAAATAGTATAAATACTTATCTGAAACTTAACAATTTTAAATTAAACAAACTAAGAAACTAAAAGTAGAAAAAAATATGGAAGGTTAAGTATGAAACCAAAAAATAATTATTGCTCATGCAACGCTTGTTTAGACGCTTGGCAAAGAGTTTGTCTTCATACTTCAACCTGTCATTCATCTAAAACTCAGTGAGTCAAACGAAGAATAATTTCATTAACTTAGAAGTAAATTTTTCCTTTCCTAGCAATGAGACAAAAAGCATGATTTTAAAAAGAAGATTTAAGTTGATATTATTATTATAGTACCATTCAGAGGGAACTTATAGGTGTATAGCACATAGCTGTATTCCTTTTTTCTCATCATAGGATTCACTTCCTTAGGTTGTTAGGTGGAGCTCCCTTTTCTCGCTCCTGTGATGTGCTGTGTCTGAAAGCTCATTTACAGCAGTTTAATGATTGAGTTTTAGCTTTATAGTGACAGTGGCTTGTTGTTGACTGATAGCTTTAAAGGCTTTTGTGAAGGTAATGTACATTTAAATTTTGCACTTGGTTGTTTGGTGCTGAGCAATTATGTAATTTTGACTGTTAATTGGACAGATTTGGTTCGGCTTGGATTTTTGTGAGGTGTAGCTTTTAGGTATTTGACTTTCATGGGGGCTCATAGACGAGGCACAGGGGTTGATTCCTGCGCATCTGAGGCGGTGCTGGATCTGTGACTATTGGCGGTAGATGTGGATGGGAGGAGCGTTCTGCTTGATCTTTGAGGGATGAAGTTTGATGATGAAATCATCTAGAGGTGGAACATTAAGTCCTGCGGCTATTACAGTGTTTTCACATACCACGGGGAGTTTGTGATTGTTCTGAGCATGATGTTTTGGAAAGAGTACAGCTTTCTCTTTGAAGCATCGCTCAGAATGGAGCTGCGTAGGTGATGATGGGTCTGATGTACATTTTGTACATCATCAGCCTGACGGACATTGGGATCGGGTTCCCAGCGTCGCGAATGACAGGGAAGAGCCAAGGAGACGGGGTTGAAGGATTCACGTAGTGTATATCTACCCCTTTATAGTGGACAAGTGCCCACCTGCTGAATTGCTGCTGTCCTCAGCTGATTAACCCACTCTGATTCCTCTGGCCTCAGTCTTAGTTCTGTGAGTTGTAACCTATAAAAGGAGAGTAGTTCTTCTTTCCTAATTCCCAAGTTTCCCCACTGGGCTTGGGTCTTCTTAAAACACCAAGACTCATCTTAAACTTTAATCTTAAACCTATCAATGAATCAATATTCACCATGATTGGTCTAATCTACACCCATACCTCTTTTTTTTAATGCAAGTGTCAGTGTTTGATTCTGATGTGCTCTTCAGAGTTCCTTCAGGCATCTCCAAATACCTGTACATATCTACTCCTACTTATCTTTTAGTACCAAATGCAACTCAGATAGTATACTGTTATCTTTGCCTACGATCAAGGCAAATATTAACCATAGCAAAATTATAAAATAAATCTATCCTATCAGCATATTACCTCCAGGTGTCTATGCAGGGCAATCTCTTGCCTAAAAGAAATACCAGATATTAAATTTGCTCCTTATAATTATCTCTTTGTTAATAAACCATTTTCACTAGCGACTTAATTTACATCGCTTGGCAAAGATAAAGGGTGCATGTTTATTTCCTGGATGTATAGTCTCTCCGCTGAACCTCTGCTTCCCTAAGGGACTTTTGAAGCAGGAGGCAATCGTGAAAATCCATCTCCAGCCCATGTCCTTAGAGTGATGTAATCTGATAGGTACTAAGCCTTAACCAGTAGTGCCCTCTGGCGTGTTATACCTACAAGCAGCTGGGAAAATAAAGGTGCATTGTCTCAAAGCCCCAAATACAACTGAAAATTTAAATACAGTAAAGTGATATATATTTCAGTCTAGTAGATGTGACAAAATTTCTTTTAAAATTTTTAACAGGAAGTAAGAGTTATATGTGTAAACACATTCGTCCCAGCAACATCAACTTTCAAAAAAAACCAATAAATATTTTGAGGGAAAGCATAGCAAGGAACAAGTAGCCGTTATGATAAGGGAGCAATCATGGATGAAAGTGAAGAATTAAAACTTCTAGTTATTTTGAAGAGTAAAGCACCAAAATGGTTCCATAACATTAAATTTTTAGAAGTTGACTAAAACTTTAACAACTTAGAAGACGGGTAGAATTTTTGAAAACTTTGTAATTAAGTTAGATACAGCATTGCTCCAACAGAGATAAAAATACTCTCTTCATCAATAACTTCAGTTTATCTAACATCGATAGAAAAAAACTGTAAAATGTACTGGTCTTCTCTTCACCAAACGTATAGTCTAAATTTCAACCAATAAATTAACAAATAATAAAACATGTTAAAGTGCAAACACCGGAAGCCCATAATAATAAAAACCTTATCAGCAGTAGAAGAGAATCAACCTTTAAAAGGTTTAATTTGGAGACTATGTTTCAAAAATCAATAGAGTAGGAAAACATGTAGTATCCTATGCCAATAGCCAGAACTGTTTTAAAAAAGCTGATTTTCATCAGAACCTGATCACTGCAATTGTTCTAAGTGACTTAAAGCGGAACTGGAAAAAATTCAAACAAAAAGGAGTTGTTGACAATGATGCAGAAGTATTGTCAAGCATTATAAGCAGTTGAAAATAATTATAATTAAAAAGTACTTAACTAAGTGAACACATTATGGCATACTTGCTGAAGCATTTCAAAACATTCATTTCTTTTACGAAGCTAACCCTCTACTCAGTAGAGTACTGAGCACCCAAATAGAGGATTAGCTTCGTAAAATGAACAAATGTTTTGAAACTCGTCAGCAAGTAAGCCATTACGTAAGATGATTACATCAAGCAACTGAAAATAATTACTAAAATATTGTAATATTTGTATCTAAAAGTACTTTGAGACGATTCAAAATATAGTATTCTATTTGTAAGAAATTATAGGTTTCAGCAAAAGCTATTTAGAAAACAGATAAAATAAGCGTATTCTTGACACCGAATATTATTTAGAATATTATTGTTGACTTTTCTTTAATTAAAAAAGTGAATCTCAAAGTAATAAACAGTATACTTTGTTTCAATAAAAGTATATCTAGAAAATCAATAAGCCTATCTAAAACTATTGGTGATAAAACTATATCACCCAACAAATAAATTCAGTAGCCTGAATATAAAAATTCAGAGTCATCATCAAAAGAATGAATGACCACAAATATTAGGTCTATGAACACAGATGTCTAACAGATATTTTGGTAAATGTTAAATAATTAAAGCATTCTTCTCTAATTGTAACCACTTTAAATTGAGAAGTTGGAAATCCTCATACCAGCAATACATCAAATAAAGAACTCCGTTTTCAACATTAGAATAATAATCCTATTCACTATATTTTTCACATACCTTATTTCAATGATCATTTTCAATATTGTGTAAAAAGATTGCTACCAGTTCAAGTGTGTCGTTCTCCTATTTAATCTAACCTTTAGAACTATACTAAAACTAAACCCTCTGTGTATTATTCATTACTAATGCAAGGTACAAATTACACAAAATTATTTATAGGTTGGGCTTGCAAGGCAACATCAATGTTTATAAATAGGTTTTGTGGAAAAAGTCTAATAATATATATCTTGGTAACAGAAAACATAATATTGCAATGGATGTTATACACAATAATCACCAGCTATAAAATGGCTGATATGACAAAATGGAATATGTAAGTTAAAGAAATGGAAAAAAAACATATATAATGAAAAATAATAATAAACATGATACAAGGAACACATAAAAAACACAACCTAAATCAAACCTCACTATACACATACAGATCACAATACACACATACACCAATATAGAGACTGATCTTAAAATCACCTTGACTACTTTAAAAAAAGCAAAAAACTAAACAACAGAAAACTATGAAATAAACTAAAACCATCCAAAACACATTCTAAACAACAAAACACACCCACAATCAAATATTATATTTGAATACATAATTAACAACTACTCCATGAACAATAATACACCACAGAACA
Organism: Prosapia bicincta; assembly: GCA_036971475.1. Taxonomy (NCBI): domain Eukaryota; kingdom Metazoa; phylum Arthropoda; class Insecta; order Hemiptera; family Cercopidae; genus Prosapia; species Prosapia bicincta. The sequence continues at coordinate 50,855,019 of JBAIZL010000008.1, read as the reverse complement.
CCAATACACCACAACTCAAACCAATACAACATACCTGAGCAACAGTCTTGTCCGTGACTCACAGCATTGAATAATGCACTGACCTAGTGTGAAACGCATCTGCAGAAGTAGTGGTTTGTTTTACCAAGTGATACCAAAAGTAGTTATTAAAATAAAATTTATATTTCAATTGGCTCATCAGAACTTAATGGAAACTTCAAGACAAGTCTATAGTAGTCAAACAAAAATCATTTTAGTTTCTTATTTGTCAACCCAACAGAAAAGAGCATTCAAGCACCTAAAAATAAATGTTTTGAATTCTGGCAAAGTGAACTTTTGAGTATTATGAAATGGAAAAATACAATCTTATGCAGTGGCGGCTCCTGCCCAATTACATTGGTGGGGCTCATAACAAGGGGTCTCCCCAAATTTACGAGGTGCGGAGAAAATTTTGAAATTTGATACCCATTTAACTCGTTTTATATTCTAAGCACCTACAACTTTTATTAAGTTATTCTTATTGATTAATATATTAACATTGCTATAATTAATAAACGTATTACGGTGTGATTTACGAAATGTTGTAAGGTTGGGTAGTTAAGTGATCGCCTATTGGTTGCTAAAGCGTTGAGTACTCAATGAGTAGTGGGAATCATGTTTTACTTTTAAGAGTGTATTAGGCCACTGTGTATGCGCATCAAAGGATCTATAAATGGAAACAATACTTATCTAGTACATAAATATTATTCTTTAAAATGAGTTTAAAATAGTAGTTTCATAAACGCATATTATTATTAAATATAAATTTTGATTTGTTTACTTTGAGTCAAACGCACCAACATTTATTTGTGAGAACATTACAAATAAGCCTACAATGCTGCTTCCTAATCAGCAGCACTGATTAGTCATTTCTCAGCGCATGCGCAAGACGACGGGACTCCATTCCAGGCCACCCGTAACACGCGCATTGAGTGACGTCACCGCACAGTTTTTGCTGTTTCAGCTTATTCCATGCACACTCAATGCACTAGCCTGGGGCTCTCTGCTGTGAGCCCCGCGTGGAGCTTGCGGCTAATTTCGTGCGTCAACTGCTAAATATTTTATGGTTTTAACATTACTTAAATAATTCTAAGCTCTTCTTAACCTAATTTAAGATAAATGAATATTAATTAAAAATTAATTTTTGTAATTGGGAGGGCTGTGCCCCAGAGCCCTTTTGAACAAACCACCACTGATCTTATGCATATAATAAATTGGATAACCAAAATATAATGGAAATGATTTACTTAGCATGAACTATCAATAATGTACATCGGATGATGATATTGTGTTATTTTAACATTTTAATTTCTTGTAAGTTTTCAATAACTTGTACATTTTTTTACAATACATTTCTTGTTATGCTAATATAATACAATAACACATTTTGGTATTGTTTCATGTTACTGAAATAATTTTTCAATTATAACAGAAACTTTTTATTTTCTATTGTTGGTTTTTTATTTATTGGAAATGCCAATATTATTTTTGTTTTTGCTCTTGTCAGAGACGTTTTGTAATCTTGAGTTTAAAGGCTTTCCTTCTGTATTTGTTATTTTGAGCATTCTTGGAGTAGAATTTTCATAATTAACAGAAGATACTTTACTTTCATTATTTTGTTTTTCTGTTCCATTTTTTATATAATTTTCTTGTATTTTTGATTGTATTTTAAAATTATTTTTTTTAATATCACAAGAAATATTTTTTGAAAGTTTTTTTGGTTGCTCTGAATCAGTTTTTATGGAAGATTTAGTTTTTCTTGGTGAAGGTTTCTGTGCAACCACCACACTGTTAATGCCCTTAGTTTGCAATTTATTTGTATTTTTAATTTGTTTTTTATTCACTACTATACCGATAGAATCATTACATATATTTCCATCACTCAGTTTATATTTTTGACTAATAATATTTGATGTGTTACTTTTTAATAACACTTTTGGTTTCCTTTTGGGGATATCATCTACTTCCACTAAGTTTGTACTAGAGATGTTTGACTTTTTGGTCTTATGATTAACTGGAGTGTTATGACAGTTTCCGCCACTTTGATTGATCAAATTATTCAAGGTTGTTTTTTTTAGCGTTTTTCTGTTTGTTTTATTTGATATAGCTGTATATTTATATAATTCCTTCTTTGATTCCAATGAAGAATTATGATGTTGGTCGTTTTTTAAAGGTAAGGATTTGTTATTTTTATTTGAGTGTATAATTGTTGGGATGTTTATACTTTTCTTTAAAGAGGGTTTCAATAAACCTTTTCTTGCTGAATGTGCGACAGGCATATATTCCTCAGTGTTTGTTGGAGCATAATCACAACAATTAGTTTCAATATTTGATTGTTCACCTAACTCATTGCTATTGTATTTTGAATTGATATTGTCACTATTCACAGGATTTTCATTCATTTTAATAATTTTATTATTCAGATCACAACTTTTACTTTCATATTGTTTTTTATAATTTATTTCATCATCCCTCTTGGTTCTATCATTTATCTCTTCAACAGATATTGTTTCCTATTTAAAATGTTAAAATTAGTAACTCATGTCCAATATTTATTATAAATAATAATATAGGCTAATATTCACATTCAGTACATGATAACTACAGTTGTAGGTATGAATGCAGGAAACAAACAGAAAAAGTAATAGACAAGAAAGTGCTATAATATCAAAAAAAAATTCATTAAAGACGCTAGTTAGATAACCAGATTTATCAAACATGTTAACTAAAGCTTTTGTCTGCTATTAAAATAATTTTGTAATTAACAAAATATAGTAACAAACCTAATGTTGCTATTGACTTGTGTTGTGGCTTTATTAAAATACAACCTCAAATAGGCATGCTAGTGAAAAAAATTCAAGCTCATCCTACTCACAAACAGATTTTTCTCTTATCAGTTAAAATTTACCTTGCGAATTAAAACTTGAAATGTTATATCATGTTTCTTGTGAAAGTAGACTACGTATAAATAAATTGTTTTCAATTGCCCATTTCTTATTCATATGCCTATACTATTTATTTATACTGTAAAGTGGAGGGGGGCAGGAAGGCTTTCATTTCAAGAAGAAATACCAAAAAGTTTGGAAACTACTGGTTTAGCCTGTCTTTACTCAATACTTAAAATCTGTTGAGCTTGGTTTTTAAACAAACAAACAAAATATTCATTGATAAAAAAAGGATTATTTGTTTTGTTTTTGCACTAAGAGGGAAAAGTTTATGAATTCTTCAGCAATAAAAGCAATAGCATTCATTTGGCTACAAACGCTTTTTTTAACAATTTTTTTAAAGACTAATTATAAAAAGGACCAAGAACCTACTAACAAGTGTAGGAAATCTTTGGTTTCTAATAACCTCAAATTTCAATTAATCTGATAGTTCACCATGTATCAGTCTTAGATTGGATTAGTTGTAATCTGCTGTATATTAGTATAATTTACTCAAACCACTAAAACTGGCAATTATAGATGAAATTCAAAGCTATAAAGTTTAAATTACAGAATTTTTAATCTATAAAATTTGAATTGCTTGAGAAACGAATTTCTTTTTCTCATACAATTAAAATTACCATGTCTCAGAACTTTTTCTTAGATGCTGAGTTAAAATACACACATATATAATTAATAGAGATGAATATTAAATTCTAAAATGAAAATTCCCTCCTAAACAAACCAAGAGTGTAAAATGACATGTATTAAAGTAAGAAAATACATACATTATTTTTCTTCCAAAACATTCTTAATGCAGTTAATAATTAAATAGGTTATTTGTAATAGTATAAATGATAAGTATTATTGAAAGACTATTATTTATTAAACCAGAACTAGTGGTTAAATATTCCAATAACGAAATCAATTGAAAAAGAAATTCAAATATTGTATCAACTCGAAGATAAATAAGGTACGTCTAGAAAGTAAGTTCTGTTTCTTGCCTTACAGCACTGAAAACCCATACACACAAGTACAAAAAATCATTTATTATGAAGAATTTGATGTTATTTCCTCATTTATTATGAGAAATGTTTTGTTAGGTACTGTTTTTTCATAGTGTTTCTAATGGTGTAGATAATTGAAAATCCTGCATTACATGAGATTATTTCTGGAATTCATTTACTCTAAGAAAAATTAAACAAGTATAAATCCATGAAGAGATCTGTGCAACACAAGATTATTGATACTGTGGTAAGCTGTTGGTTGAGGCAGTTCAGTGATGCATCAAAATGTATAAAGTAACAAAAGATGTGGGTATCCTGGTTAATAATAAACTGGCTTGTGTGGATGATGAAAAAATTTTAGAATATTTCACAATTTCGGTTTTTTATTTATTTTTCCCAAAATTCAAGATCATTTTTTTGTGAACTTTTCCATGACAAAACTGGCATGTTAAAAGATTTGTGCTCACTGAGTACCAAAAATTCTCAAAGAGGAACATAAAACAAAACCATCTAAATAGAGCACATTAGTTTTGCCATGTTATAATAATAATAGTAACAACCCTCTACTATTACAATTTAATAACTGTAAAGGATGTAACGTTAATTTGTTTTACTGCCTAACTAGTAAAATTCAATAGATTAATTCTAATTGTCACTGTGAGAGACAGATAGTAACACAGCTGTGTGGGAAAATTTTGATATTTCCGGTATAGCTTTAAAATGGAATAAAAGAGTCGTTGAAAAAGACTGAGACTAGCGAGTCGAGAGAGAACACGTCTTCCTGGGAACCTACATACTGCATCCGGCCGAATGCTAGCTTCCCGAAGGAACTAGTGAGAGGCAACACCTAGTCTTTGTATCGACTCATAACATGTAAACGATTTATCTAATGTTCCTTTTTATATTTGTTATTAATTTGTACGTTTATTTGAATGCACTATCTACAGTCCTTCAGATGATTTTATGTAATTTAATTGTGCTAATTAAAATTTTATCGATGACTTCCCGTTTTATTAAATTCTCCGACGGCAGTGGCGTTTGAAGGAGTATATGACATCCCTGAATCAAAACAGCAACAAATGGAACAAACATCGTTAACCAGAAAATAAAAACAGCAAAGCAAATGATGAGACAATAAAATATCACGTGTTTTGAGGTAGAAATTGTATTCTGTCGGTGGATTTTTCACAACAGTGGAAAACAGGTCAACACAAATGCTTTCTACAACACATAACAATATGCTTCATCCAATACAGAATAAGTATCATTCAACTGCCATCAGCACGGATAACAGACATGGTAAATGTCAAACAGACCATTGTTAACAACGATAATGAATATAGAATGACTTACAATTAATGTTAGCTTCTGTTGGGATTGCAACATTAATATTAGTTTAGGTTTCAATAAACACTAGCTGTTTATTGTTTTTAAAATACTTTTGCTGTTAGTAGTCAATTGTAGCACAATATCCTTAAAATTAAATTTCTACACCAGCAAAGGCTACAAAAAAAATTCTAAAATTATTACTTATTTTTTTAAAAGGTTTTATTTTTATATAGAATCAGGGTGCAACGGCCAGAATGACCGATGCAAATAAATCTGGTATTAGTACAGATAAATGTAACTAAGCCTAGAATAGTTAAATAGATCAATCAACTAATATGCCAATTATTTCATAGTATTATAATAAAAATGTTAAATATAGGGAAAATCAATGTAAACTAAAGTAATTAGAACTAAATAGACAAACTGGTAATGTTAGAATAAATTATAAACCAAGACAACATTAATTAGGCTAACGCTAATAGACCGATTTAAATGAAACAGTAAAAGTGAGGCCTATGGAACCCAGCCAAAATGTATAATATTAAATTAATTTTGACCAAATATAATCAGGGATAGTGAATATAAGTATAAAAATGTGCGGAAATTAAATTAGGCCTAGCTAGGGAGAGTGGTATTTCTGTAAAGGTGCAAATTTTAATTTAAAACATAATATCATAAAATAGAGGTTATCCAAGGTTGGAGCTATATTAGTTTCGGTGAAAAACCGCGTGGGAAGATTATTTATACAATCTTGCCACACTCCAGCGACAGCGCTTCCGTCGAAGTTTAAGTTAGCAAGAAGAAACAGCAAGTTAATTAAATTAGAAGAAATAAAGACAAACAAATTATTAAATGGAAGTTAAAAAATTGAAATAACACACTGGAGTAAAGAAACGTCTTTCACAAAAATTGAAACTAATTAAAATTCAAAATTACGAAATAAACAAAGTCAGTCACCATAGCAACGGCTTTCTCATTGGTTAAAAATGTAAGATGGACATCGGAAAGGAGGAAGTTTGAAGAAATTGAGGACGACGAAGCCAAAAAGGTGACGCTTAGTCAGAACAGTTTGAACGGTCATCGAGAGTGGTCGTATTGATACACGCAGAATCATTAACAACCCAATATGTGGTAAGAAGTCTGTATAAAGTGCTACGATGTGACTCGGTGAGTGTACAAATATATGAGCTGCGGCTCATATATGTTTCTACCAACATCTCGACCAAGAAAATGAAAAAAGAAGCCGAACTTAACAAAATTCACCGACACCATGCAATGCAGTGAAACCTACATCCAAACCCCATGGGAGCTGTGAAGAGGCCTAAAGACAACCCGACCATAGAAGATGCCTAACGTTTTGCAGTATAAGGTCATATAAACAATTTAATTTTCTTTTAGATAAAATTTTATTTCAAAATATATTGACTTAAAATCAAAATTAACTAAAAATTGAATAACCTAAGGGACTGAAAACTCTCTTAGGTTACCTAAATTAATAACAAATATTCTAAATTGATTTCCATTCAACCGTTTGCCTGAAGTGGAAATAAACGTATTGTGTTTAAATAATTTTATCTGATATGGCTTTATTCTTGAAAAATGTATGAAATACTTTGACTTAGTATATAAGTATCAGCAGGAAGTTTTTATTAAATGCCTAGCATGTTACAACTAATTAGGTTAACCTATAAATAGGTGAATGTTAACCAGAGTCTATAAGTGAATGAAAAGGATTGTTTGTTAAAAGGCATAGCCTAAAGTAACTAGAAATTAACCTTAAAATGTTTGAAAGTAAACAATACTCTAAAATACGTAAAATTTAACTTGAATACTCAAAATTATGTGCAAATTAATTATAATAATTGAATTTAAATAGATGATAGTAGACATATTAAGCAATTTTGGATTTTGATAATAATATTAGAAAAGGATATAGTAAGTGTAGATATATATATGTGTTATGAAGTTAATATATTACTATTGTAAGTAATTTTATCCACCATTAAGTGCAATAATTTTACATTGAGTGATGAGGCACCTTTCGGTCAATTGACCATTGTCGAATCACTGATGTTTCTCTGTTGTAGATGTTCGGTCTGTGAAGTTGGTGTTTGTTGAAGTTACACGCACTTTTTCTTCATCTGTGTGTATGATATTTCTATATAGTATGTCTTCTGTATATGTTGTTTGTAGATTCATTAAGTTGTTGTGTATGTTTTTATAAATGTGGTATTTTTCTAGTGAGTTTAGTTCTATTGGGTTGTTATTTATTTCAAGTATGGTTAGGTTATTTTCGTAATTTGTTATTTCGTGTTTATGGGATATTAGGTGTGCTGCAACATTTGATACTTTAGAATTTTTGTTTTTGAATGCTCTATAATGTTCTTCAAATCTTATTTTAAATGTTCTGGTTGTTTTTCCTATGTAAAAAGCGTTACAGTTGTTGCATGTGATTTTGTAAATTCCTGATAGGTTATGTTTTTCTGAATTTGTTTTGTGGTTTGTGTTATTAAGATATTTTATTATTTTGTTGTTTGGTTTGTAAGTTGGAGTGTAGTATTCTTTGTTGTATATATTTGTTATTTTTTCTATTTTGTTATTGGTGTATTTATATTTTAGGTAGATTTTTTTATTTTCATTATTTTCGTGTTCCGGTTGCAGTGTTGTGTTGAGGTTAGGTTTTTTTGTGAATTTATTGTATATATTTTTTATAATGTGTTTGTTGTATCCATTTTCTATTGCTATTTTTGTAATGTTATCTAATTCTTCATTTAATTTTTGTTGGTTATCCTGTGTGTATTTTATTGCTTTATTTATCATGTTACTGTAAGTGTTAATTTTGTGTGTCCAGGGGTGGTTAGATTTGTAGTGTATTGTGGTGTTGTTGGAAGTAGGTTTCCTGTATACTGTAGTTTCTATTTTATTATCATTTATATTTAAAGTAATGTCGAGGAAGTTGATTGTTCTATTTGTTTCTGTTTCAACGGTGAATTGCATGTTTTCGTTGTATGTATTTAGTTTGTTTAATATTATGATGTGTTCGTTGTGAATGGTAGGTTTGTATATTACAAGTATATCGTCTACATACCTTGTCCATAGTGAGATATTGTGTGTGTTTATTATAGGTTTAATTATTATTTGTTCAAAGTGTTGTAAATATATTTCTGACATGACAGATGATATGGGTGAACCCATGGGGAGTCCTGTTGTTTGTTTATAATATTTATTGTTAAATTGGAAGTAATTTTGGTTACATACGTGTTTGGTTAGCGTAATGATACTATCTATTATGTTTCTTTTTTCGTTATTGTGTATCAGTTTGTTTTTTATTATTTCTATGGTTTCTTCTATTGGGATACTAGGGTACATGTTAGTTATGTCATAACTTATTATTTTTGTGTTGCTGTTTGTTTTTATCGTTTTTAATTTATTAATTAATTCGTATCCATTTTTTATATTGTATGTGTTGTTGATATGTATTTTAGATCTTATGATTTTGTCTAGAATTTTTGCGATTATGTAAGATGGTGCTGTTGTGAAATTTATTAGTGGTCTAAATGGTGTGTTGGGTTTGTGGATTTTAGGTATCCCTGATAATACTGGTGCGCAAGGTTTGAATGGGTATAGTCTTGTGTGGTATTTTAATTTATTGTTATAGTTTAGGGTGTTTCGGTGAGTGACTATTAAGTTTTTTATTGTAATAAGGTATTTGTTAGTTGGGTCTGGGATTTGTTCGTATTTATTTTCTTTTATGTAGTTAGTCATTGAATCGATATATTTGGTATTTTCTATTATTACTGGTGTATTTGTTTTATCTGATTTTAATATTAAGTAGTCGTTGTTTTCTAGTTTTTCTCTGAGTTTTATAATTTCTTTTTTATTAATATATTGTTCCGTTTTTTTTGTTTTTTTCCGTTTTTATTAGGTTAATTTTATTATTAATATTATTTCTTATGTGTTCAGTATTTTGGTGGGTAATTTTGTGGATGTTAGATTCTGTGTCAACTATTAGGTTTTTTATTATTTGTTTTTTTGTTGAAGTTAGGTAGGTTATATTTGAAGGAATTTGTTATTATTATTTTTTCTTTTTCAGTAAATTGTGTTTTAGTTAAGTTTATGAATTTATTGTTGTTAGAGGTGTGGGTTGGTTCTAGGCTATTTTTTAGGTTATGTTGTTGTTTTGATGTGTGGATTGGTTCTAGGCTATTTTTTAGGTTATGTTGTTTTGATAAATTTTCGATTTTTCTGTTTTGTCTGTTTATAGTGTTAGTCTTAATATACCAACCTACCATTCACAACGAACACATCATAATATTAAACAAACTAAATACATACAACAAAAACATGCAATTCACCGTTGAAACAGAAACAAATAGAACAATCAACTTCCTCGACATTACTTTAAATATAAATGATAATAAAATAGAAACTACAGTATACAGGAAACCTACTTCCAACAACACCACAATACACTACAAATCTAACCACCCCTGGACACACAAAATTAACACTTACAGTAACATGATAAATAAAGCAATAAAATACACACAGGATAACCAACAAAAATTAAATGAAGAATTAGATAACATTACAAAAATAGCAATAGAAAATGGATACAACAAACACATTATAAAAAATATATACAATAAATTCACAAAAAAACCTAACCTCAACACAACACTGCAACCGGAACACGAAAATAATGAAAATAAAAAAATCTACCTAAAATATAAATACACCAATAACAAAATAGAAAAAATAACAAATATATACAACAAAGAATACTACACTCCAACTTACAAACCAAACAACAAAATAATAAAATATCTTAATAACACAAACCACAAAACAAATTCAGAAAAACATAACCTATCAGGAATTTACAAAATCACATGCAACAACTGTAACGCTTTTTACATAGGAAAAACAACCAGAACATTTAAAATAAGATTTGAAGAACATTATAGAGCATTCAAAAACAAAAATTCTAAAGTATCAAATGTTGCAGCACACCTAATATCCCATAAACACGAAATAACAAATTACGAAAATAACCTAACCATACTTGAAATAAATAACAACCCAATAGAACTAAACTCACTAGAAAAATACCACATTTATAAAAACATACACAACAACTTAATGAATCTACAAACAACATATACAGAAGACATACTATATAGAAATATCATACACACAGATGAAGAAAAAGTGCGTGTAACTTCAACAAACACCAACTTCACAGACCGAACATCTACAACAGAGAAACATCAGTGATTCGACAATGGTCAATTGACCGAAAGGTGCCTCATCACTCAAGGTAAAATTATTGCACTTAATGGTGGATAAAATTACTTACAATAGTAATATATTAACTTCATAAAGTCAGTGCAACGGAAAAACAATGGATAATGTTAAATATCAAGAATATATGTGTTAATATAAATAATAATAAAAATGTAAACATAATAAAGGGGACATGTTCTGTACTAATACCATGAAACAAGATAATCATGGTAATTCAAAAGTAAGGTTGAGTAAAATTTAAAAAGCTAAATCCTGTTAATTAAAATAAATCAAATAATAATAAGTAATTCTAAATCCAAACAGATAATAAAAAATTTATAGTTTCCAATTAGCTGTGTTTTCATTTAAAATAAAATAAGTTCACTAGGTATCCATGTATAGTCTTTAAGTTACAAGTGTCTCTCAAAGATTCCACTACCCCGAAAGGAGCATAAAGAGGCTTATGGGAGGCTAATTGGTTTTCATAAAAAATTCAGGAGTTGGCTCTCCTGAGAGGTTTATTCCTTGAGATACAGGTATCGAACCAAGGTTCGTAGTCATGGGAAAAACCATTACTCTCTTACGGACAATTTGTGGTAAAATGAAGATAGGTGAAGAGTAAGGTGAAAAGGCTAGTCAGAGGAAAAAGCAGCGGAGGAAAGGTAAGGTCCGTGAGAAGGAGTAGGGCATGACAGATTTAATGCCTCCAACCTTGGTAATTCTTTGTAATGTAAACTGTTTCCAGGGTATATGTCCTCTTATTTGTTTTCCTTCGTCAACTGTTCAGTTGCTTTTTTTGTATTGTTATAAATTGTACTCCTAAGTTATTATACTTCTCAAAAATTTTTGTAGCATGTTTGATAATCAAATGTTAAAAAGCAAGTGATTCACAGGTGTTGTTTCATTTAATTCTACTTCAGTGATTAATTAAGTTAAATTTATGAATAAATTAGTCATTCTTTAAATGGTGATATGAGAGTGGATTTACAAATTGAGAAACACGATGTAATTATGAATTCTAATGAAGTATCCAATAGACGAGTAAGTGGTCAGCACTTGAGTAAGTGGTCAACAGCATAAGTGTAGAAAAGGTAAATGAAATATCTGGGATGGAGGACAGCAATAACCATGACAACATTAATGTCTGAGCGTATATTCTCCTAAAACGTTTGCTACCGAGCTGTGCACATATGCGCCATTTGGTTTTTCAGGAGTAAGAATTCGATCTTTCCACACAGACCATGTAACGTGGCCTGACCATTACAGACCAAAAGTGGAAAGTTGTTATAATAACATATTATACTTCATACAAACCCTTGGTGTATGTGTGTTTGTTGTATATTTTTGTTTTTGCTGTTTTTAGTGTTTTTTTAGGATGGTGCATATATGAGCCTGTCGGTCTATAGCATAAAAATCTTATCATGTTACAGGCTTCCCATGTATGAGGCACTATAGTGTAGCCCCTCAAATCTAAAACCAAATATGATTTTGATGAAAACAAATTTTTTTAAATATGTAAAATTTAATAAATTATAAAACCTATATAGGCTATTAAATTTTGCTACTTACATAAAACAGGGCTTATATGTGTAATATATTATAAATAACACTATATACACGTAAAATCAGAAATGTCATACAAAAGCTTATATCAACAAACTCCCAACTAACTCTTCTTGGCTAGTCATGCTAGACAGATTGTTTGTATACGCTACACATCTTATTGAAAAGATGCTGACGTTATAAACAATATTGTATCAGAGACAAAATATGTTTACATTTGTGTTCCATAAACAGTAGGCCAACATAATATTTACAAACGCACTCATCACTTGTGACAGGTTTACATCCTGTGTTGATAAATGCCAATTAGAGTACATTCTTTGTGATCCTAATGGAATAGAATGGTGCACAAAGGAATAAACAATGTGTCAGGAGTATTTTGACATCAATCACCTTGATAACTGAGAGACCAAATGTTTTACATTAAGGTCAGACATGTCTATAGTCTGATAAGAATATATGGAACCATTAAAATAAACACCTGATTTATCAGAGGAATAAAAGTAACAGGCAAACAGTGTTAATATGCAAATATGAGCCATCGGTCCATTTCAACTACCCAGAGCGGCACATATGTGAACCCTCGGTCCAGGACAAGAGACCGTACAGCGCATATGTGAGTCGGCTGGTCTATACCAATAGTTATTTTGTTAACATTGCGGTAGCGAACGTGTTACACTCGACATACAAGATAGCACATTAGATTTTTTCCAATATCATTCCAACTAACCAGATTAAAGCTTTTCTTGCAATCCAAAAAAAATTTATTATTAAAAAATAGAGTTAATCGGAAGCAGCTGACTTTTTCAAAAATAAGCCAAAACTCTCTGTCATGTTTTTTCTACAAATGAGATGCTTTTACTTTATATGACAACTTGGAGAAGATAGATTAATTCATTTCGCATAGAAGTAGATGAATCCTGTAACAATATACCTCAAGAAACGGTTAATATCTAGCTGATGGTTTGAAAATTCTACTTCAGAACTGAATTAACTGATTTTTCAAAATAAAACAATAAATTACTCACAATTTGGTAATAAATTTAAATAATAAATAATGGCAATTTTATCTCCAATGTAAAATACCAATAGTGACTCTCTCTCAACTGATATTATTATACCTGGATGTCTGGTATATTTTCTAAATCGTTTACGATTTCGTCCAATAGTCTATTAGTAAACATTTCAAAATCTTCTTCTACATTGTCTGTGACATTTTTGCCAGTTTCTTCTTCACTCTCTTCATCATCTAAAGAGGAATTAAAACTCTATGTTAGTTGATGTAAAAAACATGTCAGGATGTCGAAAACAAATGCCTGACCTGTGGTAAAAACTTTTAAACAGATTATTCTATTTAAACTAGATTTTTGAAAAATTATAAACAGATTTTTAAAAGTTTTAATTTTTAAAAAGCCAGAAAACACTATTTTGAAACACTTAAATCCAATCTTAAAATAAAATTAAATGCATCCTCCATTCTTTGCTCCATTTTTCAACTCCTATCCGTTCACACTCTTCTTATAAACATTTTGTTCAAATTTTCATTCGTTGATAAAATACTTTTTATTCCTCCACTAAAGTTCAAATAATTTTTTTTCAACTTGTAGTGGATGGCACTTGATGTTAATACAGTTTTTTCAAACATTAATTCATTAATGTTATACAATTAAATTCATTAAATTTAAATAATTAATTTTAGTTTTATATGGGACAAAAAATTTTTACAAAGGGGCAAGATATGCAATATAGTTATTTCATCCCATTCGGCTTAAAATAGATGATGACATATGATTTCATAAAACAGCTGATTTTTATGTTATAGATTATGTGGTAGAACAGCTGCTTTTATACATAGGTTGTATTACTTTATGTATATTAATTGTAATTAATTAATAAAAAGTAACTAATATTTTTTTAATGTGTTGACCTAAGTAGTAATTTGTACAAGATATATATAAAGAGAGTGTAAAGTAATAGATGGAATTGAAAAAGAAAACCTCATCACTTTTGACACTTAATGGGTACAAATAAAAAATAAATCACCTGATGGCTCTACATAACAAATAGCTTCTGAAAATTTAACTTTTGCTGGAGATTTCTTTTCTAAGTTGGGCTCCAGTAACCACTTCTCATTTGCTTCATTAATCTTTTGTTGTTTGTCATAATGTAACAGAGTTCGGCCAAACCTGAAATCTAAAATTTATGTTAACCTTATCTATGAAGATAAATACAAGTTTATTGAATGAATTCTTATATATTGTGATTTAAAAGTCCTCAGTAATTTGATAAAAACTATAATTTTCTTGGATTTAGTTTAAAATATTCATGAAAAATCATAAAATTAATATATTTTTATTTAAGATTAATTTTTACTATGATTAAATGCACTTAATTAAATGACTACATAATGGCTTACTTGCTGACACATTTCGAAACAATCGTTCCTTTTACGAAGCAAAGCCTCTACTGGCAGTGGCGCGCTCGGTACAAAGGTTGTCGAGATGAGATTTATGACTCTAGCGCGGGTGGGTAAGGTTGGTTGTTTGCTATGTAATGGAACAGAGTATTAGCTTCAAAATGTGTGTGGTCATTTAATATGTTTTATTTTTATGTTGCGTAGTGTTTGTATATCTCGTATTTTTCTAAAGTTGTTTTAGTTTTTTAGTGTTTTAATATGTGGAGAATGTTTAAATTAGTATGTATGTTCGTGTGTATATGTTGCGTAGCTGGATTTTGGGTTTGTTTTGTTTCTTTGGGTAATGCGTTCTTCAAAGCCTATGTAGATAATTTTTACGCTTAATGTTACTGATGATGTCTACCAGTGTGTCCAATACATAAATTTATATTACAATATGTATTTTTACCCACATTTTATTAATTCTAATCAAACTTTGAGCTTAGCTTGTGATCAAAGGTTTTAACTGTATAACAATAAACAACTCAGAATCAATTTATTTTCTCATATCCCGTTCAATGGTAAACATATCAACATATACAAATTCAATACTATAACTCTGTTATATCAAAAGTTACTGTTTTGAATTTGTATTATTTCACTCACTAATGATGATGACTTTGTTTTAAAAGATGTATGAGGAAATAAATTATTAATTGTCAGTTACTATTCACTATTATTAAATTACTACTGTCCCTGTAACTTTACAAATGAAGTAATTTTGTAATATTTGTCAATTTTGTAATGTTCTTGGCTTGATCCTATTCATCCTGACTTTCATATTAGAGGATCAAATACAAAGAAATAGCCTGTTAATATTTCTTACTCTACACGATTTGTGTAAAGCTATAGGTTAAAGTATTACGTAGAATTATGCCAATTTGAGTAACTTTGCATTTACTAGCTGTAGTAACCTTTATAGAAACATATGACAAGAGCAATGTAGTTGAATATCAAAATCATGTAGAAAATTTTGTAAGACTTATGACCTGTCACTTCTCAACATTCTGTTAACATCATTGGGTCTAAGACATCCTATCTAAAAAGTCACAATGCGTTATCTATCTGTTGTGCATTGAACGTGTTCATATGGGGATAAATACCGACCTAACCCTCCTATATAGAAGTACTGGCTGGTCTTGTCAGAGTCTGCGGTGAGGATACAATGGCTGCATGACTGATTTAATTTCAGTTGACTAAAAGGTAGAATTTAATATAAAAATACAAACTCTGTCCGAGAGGTATGATCATTTCCTCAGAAAAGTTTGGGTTTAAAATGAGTGGTAACAAAGGCATACTTTTTAATGATCTCATGGATTATAAAAAATCCCTATAAAATAAAACCAGAAAGCAAATTATATGGCCTTGGAAGTTGTACATGTATAATGAACTTTACTGCAACCACATCTCAACTCTGTGAGGATTTATAGACTGTGGAGGTATCTGGTATTTTTGATAACAGCAATGTAACCAATGGTGTACAATCAACTAGCAAACAAAAGACAAGTACAAACAAGTCACAGGTGCAAACAGTAATTTTTTTGCCACATTCTCTTTACCCTTTGAGGTGAAAAGGAACCAGTTTCTCGAATTTTTAAAAAACAGCATTCACTTTTCGTAGGCTAACATGAGCCAGAAGCTATTTGACTTTGTGCTGTACTGGTACGTTCAGAAAGAGAAACATTTATCAATATTTTCTTGGAATTAAATCTATTCCTACAATATATTACATAAACAGGTACAAACTCAAATATATGAATATGAAATGAAAATCACAAAATTGCTACAAACAAAAAATTTACACCGAACAGATAACCTACAGAATGGGCATGGTAACTGTGTATTTACATCATAATAATAAACAAACAAGTTTGCATTAATTTACACATTACTGTGGGCAAACATGTGATGGAGACAATTGATAGAATTTAAGTCAGTGAAGCACTTATGCCGACACTTATAACTCCTACTACGGAATAGGATCTTCAGTAGTACAATGAACTGATGATAGGGCTAAAAAGTGATTTGACTAGAGATTTTCTCTCTAATAAAAGCAGAATAAAATTTTAAACTAACAGGTTGAGTGCAGCGGGTGTGCATGAATGCATGAACACCCATGCTCTACTGTTGCCTGTAGCGGTAGGCATTCATATACCCCCGACTCCCTTTCTCAATTCATTGGTTCAGTGCGAGGTTAGCCATTGACGGAAAATTTTGTATCGTTTGCTGGTTTGTGTGCTAGTCTTTGTGAACATTTCGGTGTGTTTCTGTTTTTGTTCCACCATTGCTCAGATTAGGGACTGTGTTATCGCATTAGTGTTACTTGAAGTGTGTTATAGTAGTGTTTATTAGTTTTTGTACAATGAATATAGATAATGAAGATGAATTATTGGAGAATGTCTACTTTGACAAATGTGGTTACAATAGACATTCTTTAATAATTCATCCTCTTTATCCATATTCAGTGTACAAAAACTAATAAACATGACTATAACACACTTCAAGTAAGACTAATACGATTACACAATCCCCTAACTGATAGCAATGGTGGAACAAAAAACAAAATGCACAGAAATTTTCACAAAGACTGGCACAATAACCAACAAGCGACTTAACGTTTCTCGACAACTAACCTCACACTGAACCAATGAATTGAACCAGTAGAGAGAGCCCAGGCGTTCATGCACACCCACCACACTCAAAGTGTTAATCTTAGCCATAGGTACAAAGGTATTTTGATCCTCAAAAGAATGTATGTAGATACCAAAACCTATTGAATAAGGTTAGTCTTTCAAACTAATCAACTAATATTTTTGCTCATTACTACCCAAAATAAGCCAAATGCGTACTTAGATTAGTTATAGATTAGAAGCAGTGTGTTGGTAGAGAAAAATCCTTGGCATGAATATAAACTGTAAAGTAGCAAGAAGAAGATTTATTAGATCCCTCAGACGCAGATCCCCATGTAAAGCAAGATATAGAAGATTGAAACTAAAAATTAGGATTTAGTTGTACAATAGGTATTTACAATCAGATATTACCACTAAATCGTTATTATAATATCAACTTAATCTAAACAAATTTTCATTATATCAATTACCTTGATGTATAAATATTAAGAAAACTTTATAAAAAATAATGACAGGAAATAATCTTCCATCTTTACAATAATGCAAATTAAATTATATATTATAAACAATTTTTCAAGAGGGATTTACCACAGTTTTTGAAAAGTTATGCAGGGTATAACAATGGAGAAATTTTGATGTATGTCTGGAACATGATTGTGGTTGTATATGACATATATTATTTTCTTAGATTGTAATTTGTAGTAAATCCAAAAATAAAATATACACTGTTTTAGTTTTGTTTTCTCAGTTCTTAACAAAATATTATTATAACTGGGTATAGGTGTTACCTATAAAGTTGCTGACAATGGTACTGTTATATGTAGGTAAATTCACATTCTTTCTATAACATTAAAGAAAAAAATCACTTTCTTCTAAGACTTCAAGACAAGGTTTTGGATCCCATTCAGGTACCTGATAATTAATATCTGTCTGAGTTAAGTACTTTTGTAGGCAAAAGGGAAAACAACCAACAAGCTCCAAAGAATTACAAAACATGCTACAAAAAAGATGATCGTGGATAGGAGCAAAAAATAACTATTTTTATAATATAAGTCCTTATATTATTGCCTAAGAAGGATGGAAAAGGATTGTAAATATATGAAGGATCAATAAAGGAACATAAAACCCCTGGTACATGATGTAGGTGAGATATTACGGTATATATGGGCAGAGTTGTGTACCTGAAATAGACTTACTCTCTATTGGGGTCACAAAGATATATCTTCTGTTACAACACCTTGTAATGGCTACGAAGATGAATAAGGTAGGGTAGATGGAATTAGTTGAGACTGTTGAAAGAATCCAATGAACACCTAGTACTGATACAGTAAAGTTATGACACCTCATAGGCAGAGTCACTTATCTGAAGTAAACCTGCTCTGAGTCTGATTGACCATGGGCCCTCACATAGACCACACATTAAAAAAAGCAACAATCAGACTCAGCCAACTTTACCCTATGCTTAACAGAACAAGCCCACTTTCATTACGGGTAGCACCCACAATATACATGACCATGTTGCGCAGTATTATCGCATACGCCTCACTCGTCTGGGGCTTTGCAAGTAATACACACAAACGCAAACTGCAGTTATTCCAGAAAAAAGTTCTGAGAATAATCATGAAGGCACCTAGATGCACAAGGTTAACTCTTCTAATACCAGACTTGAAAATGTCTTTCTTAAAATAATACCTCCGACACTTAGCAAATAGGTTTTACAAACAGGCCCCACACAACACAACATCGATGCTAATTTCCTCACTGGGTAGATATGCCCCTCACATGACAAGCACAAAAGGCCGCTGTCCATTTTGTGCAATCAGGCCACTCCATAAACACAACACTCAGTGCATGAACTAACGACCTGCTTTGTTACAGATGAAGCTGGGGCACAATCAAAGGAACGCAGGTTAGCCCCAACGGACATACTAATTTGATTTGCACGAAAATTTCAGTTTCGAGTAGGCTGCAGAAAAAGAAGTTTATGATAACTTCCCACACCATAGCCTCACTAACAAGGTATTTGTAAGGTATTGCCTATCCCAAACCTATAAGGAATAAGGTAACCTAGTCCCCAGGGTTCCTGCACGATCTATTGTGGGGTTTTTCTTGAAAGGGTTTCTTTCTTATTGGGTCTTTTAATCCTGCCCTTACGCGACACTTACCGTTGTTTCATTTCACTATCTCTTGATTTTCCAATGGAAAGAGCTTACCAGCTTGCCACATACACAATTTTCCTGAATCCTTCACGAGCTTTATGGGTACTAACCGCATGCGCATGTGAGATGGAGGCAGCTCACGAAAGGTTGGCTGCCAGGAGGGCTGAGCGGGTTTTATTTTCAAGTACCTGACTAAGTTTTTGCTTTACAACTTATTGTATTAAGTCTATATCTTTTAAACAAATAGAGATTAAATATATATTATATGTTAGTAAATACATCTCATACCAATATAATCTATAAGACATACTGAATTATGTCTCCTAAATACAGTTAATTTAGCATTACTTGTTTAATTTTTATTTACGACAGAAAAAACTAGTAAGGATTGATTTTAGTTGTGACATTTGACTAACTAAATGTGTGAACTTGTTAAACCATTTTCAAATTCCTAGATTCAGTTTCATTATTTGCAGTTTTTGTGATGTACTCTTGTCTTGAAAACTAGGAAATATACAAACACAACAAAAACCAACCACATTCTAAATACATTCTAAACAACAAAACACACTCACAATCAAATACTATATTTGAACATATAATTAACAACTACTCTATGAAGAATAACACACCACAGAACACCAATACACTACAGACTCATACCAACACAACACACCTGAGCAACAGTCTTGTCTATGATTCACAGCATTGACAATGCACTGACCTACTATGAAACACATCTGCTGAAAAATATCAGTAAGTAGTGGTCAGTTTTATTATCAATCATTCTGTAACATATTTACAAATAACATTTCAATAAACTTTAGAGTTAACAAATAAATACAATATAAATTTCTACTTACAATAGGAATTGTAATCATCATAGTTAGTTTCCTCTTCTTCTTCATCTTCTTGTAACATGTCGCCTGCTTGATAAAGAAACCCAAAAAAATTTTCAGTGTTTCCTTTTATAGTGTTTCTACTTCTCAAACACATTTTAGATGTTAGTTCACTTCTATAAAAGGTAAAAAATTTGAAATATATTATTTTAAATAAAATAATATATTATTCTTATACTAGTACTAGAATCTAAATCACAAAATTATACATTAATTATAAAGTTTTACAATAATAATCTTATAATTTAATAGAGCTTAAAAACATATTTTCACTTTTTTAAAGTTTGAAAAATAGTTTGTAGACAATTCTGTATATAAAATGAAAAAGTTTGAAATCTAAGTTAAAAAGCTTTAAACAAAAACCAACATGAATGTACTTAGTCTATTTTGTCCAATTTATTTTATTACTTATTTTGTAGTTACTATCTAATGATTTCAATCTAACAGAGTTAAATACTTACTTATTCTAGAAAAAAATCTTACAGAAAAGTACAAAATTTTAAAATCCACAATTCTAAGATAAGGACTTTTTAAGCCATCAGAAGGTTAAATAAATTGTCCACTTTTACAGAATCTTTAAATCATTACCAATTATATTAAGGAAAACAATAACATATTCCAAAACTGCCCAAATTGTCTTATTTAGATCTAATCAAATACTCTTTTATCTTATTTATTTACCATGATATTAATGTAATAAATTAGCTTCTATTGTTTTAGTTTTTTCAAACATAACTTGCACTTTGGTTACTAACCTAAAAAAATAAAAATCTATATTTTTTAACCCTAAAGCAATTATTTTATGGAAAGTTAGTTGTTAATTGTAATTAATTTAAAATAAAAATTGTTTTAAATACATACAGACAAATAGTTGCTTACCATAATTTAGCTGTTTTACCATTAACAATTAAACAATAATACATTTACTGAAATTTGAAGAAACAAAAATATGTAAATATTGGAAGGAGATTAATTTATCAGCTGATTAATAAAGAACAAATATAGGCATATTACTAGTTGTAAGATGTATAGCATTTCTGTACTTAAAATGAAAAATTATCATTATGCCCTGAATAAAACTTGCAAACTTGGCTATTGTTATAGGTTTACCATAAAGATCAGGATTTAAAAAATATTAACTAAGATATGTAATACAATTATTCTAAAATTAAGGTATGGCTATTTCTCAAAACAATTTTTACTGGTGGAATTGATCAGCTGAAAATTCAGTTTACAGCTTCCTTGAATATTTTTTCTTTCTTACTATTTTCATTCTTATTGGGAAAACATGTTTTGATTAATGCAGCTCTAACCTTTTAACTACTAATTTTCCCTCAAATATTTAAATAATCAGAGTTTTGATTAATTTAACCTCTATATTTATGGCTATTAACTGATATAAAGCACAATGTAATAATAAATAAAATAATTACAATGGTATTATTTCATCTCACAACTCATAAAAGTAAAATACTTCACAATGCATCAGTTTACAGTAGAATCTCGACAATTTGGACTAACTGGGAGTGTGGTCCATCTGGGTTATTAAAAATCCGGTTTAGCCGGAGACTGAGAAAAAATTAAAAGTAGACACTGTACTTACTGTAAAACTTTTTTATATTTATCAAACAAGGAGTATTATGTACACTATATGGATGTACATATTGTATATACAGGTAAACTCTATTGCAATTTATTTCTCGACAAACAAATCTGTCAATTTTAGCTGTTTAATTTTGTGAAGTGCTTTCATGCTGTGCGATTTTGTAGTCTTTTCAGCATTAACATTATGTTCATTATTTTGTTTATCTGTGTCTTGGACATTTCATTGTTGTACCTACCACAAAACAACATTTCACTTCAAATTTATTGATTTGTTTCCTTAATTATTCATGTAATTTTTTTAATTATTGGTGGAACAAGCCCATTTATGGGGAAGTCCTCTCTAACTACTGTTAGTATAGCATATAGCCTAAATAATAAAAAAACTCTAACAACTCAAAAATTTAACATATTCAAAGATACTAAATCCCAAAGATTTTTACAAGTTATTTTAATAACTTTAGGGTTTAAATAATCAGTAGTTTGTTTTTATTCTAGAAAAGCTGGTTCTAGTAAAACATCTTGTTTTACATTTTGTTAAATGTCTCTTCTTTGAAAAACGCCTAAACAATATGATGTCTGATAGGAGTGTTTTGATAGGATATTAACTGTTCAATCAAAACAAAAAATTCTCAAAAAGTGTCCAGGTTATCAAGGTTTGTTATATTCAAAAAGGTTCACCTTGATATTTTAGCATTTCACTTTAAAAAAACTTTGTTAATATTGCAATTTTCCCTCAAAAATAGTCTTGTTCTATAGCTCATTAACATGGCTTTAAGAAAAAAAATAGTTAAGCTTTTTATAAAAGTGCAAAACAAATATTATTTATAAAACCTACATTATTTATTTTGCTTTTGTAAATTATTTTACTTCTATTTTTACTGTAGAATATAACAAGTACTTATTGTAATTGTTAACAGGTCCTGAAATTTTCATGTAATTAGAACAAAATATGTCCAGATTTTATGTAAAATAAATAAACAGTAACTTACCTATTACTGTAAGACAACCTCGATATTTTGAATAAGGACTATTTAAATATGTAAAAGAAAGCACTAATTGGTATATAACTTTATGAATTTAATGAAAAGATAACGCTGCAAGATTACCAATAAATAGTAACAAAGCACATTTCGATGGTAACACACAATGATATATCATGACGAAATAATGAACGATATATCATTGCAGAACAGCTACAGGATTAGTTTTAATAGTAAATTATTAACATATTAAAAATTAGTTATGAAATGTTAAAAGTTTATTTTTTCAGTATTTACCCTAAATGTCATATTTCTTATCCAGTTGCTTTTTTATTCTAACAGTAATGAATTAAACTTATAGCTACAGTCCAATTACATTCAAACTATTACTTAATATTCTGGGAGTCTTTCAATAAAAAGCCATGCTTTTTACTGAATCCATTGCGAGAAAATGGGATCCTGATATACATTAGCTACATTTAGGGTTTTTTAAAGTTTACATATGAACAAAAGCTAGTTATTGATGTAGCATTAGGATTTGGCAGCCTTGAGGTATATTTAAGAGCTGCCGGTGATTATGTCAGTGGAACTTTAGGTAAGCTTAAGAAGTCCTAAACCCATCCCCATTGGTACTTGGGAGCCTCAAAATAGCAATTGAACCTTTACACTTGTTAACTAAGAAGCAAGCTTAGAATACACATCTAAAAATGCTAGAATTAATATATCATGTGACTAGTACTTTGGCTAATATTTTGTTTGACTAGTACTTATAATTAACCCATTACAGATTTAAATAGGTGGACACCGTGGCTCTTGGTGGGAACAAGTAACCTCTTCTTGTCAAATTTAGTTGTATTTTGCTACAAAAATATTCTCACTTATAAAAAACTGTTATATATTTTATACATGTGCAATATTTTTGTTCCATGCTTATTATTTGTAATGATAGTTAATAAAAACAGATTAAAAACTACTTTCGGTTTGAAGTTTGTGTGATATTCTAGGCTCATACTATTATTGTTCACTTAGGACGTACACAAAAATATTCTAATTGCAAAAAATATTTACTCCAGTTTTTAAAATTAGAATTTTATTTTAGTATGATAGAGTTTGAAGCACTCTTGTCACTACACTCACTCTCTTCCAATAAAAGCTCCACTATGGACCCGCAGATTTTCCATTTTCACACAACAAACATAAGCTAGTGACTGACACCGAATAAAAACTATACTGACCAAGAAAGTCTACTTCCCCTAAATTCTGGTAAAAGGTTTTTATCATGCCTAGAACATATAATTAAAAAAAATGTGCTTTAAATATCCCAATCTACGCTACAAGTTTTGAGAGGTGATAAATATTCTTTTAACAGCACAGATGTATAGTCTTGTATGTAACGTATCATAAAATAACTCTCTTAAGGGAAATAAACGACGATGACATTCATGACAAGCTGAGCTCGTCCATAAAGCACTGTTGGTTAGTTCTCTCATGGTCTGGAAATTTACAATTTGTTCCAGATATCAGCAAGGTTTTCCTAGTAAAACCTTTTTTTCTAGATTAAGTAAGAAGTTACTCTGGAAAAAACTATAAGCAAGATACGTGTAAAAAGAAGGATAGTGGAAACTTCAGGTAAAATTTTTGTATAATGGGTAAACATTACTGAAAGATTTGAAAATGAAAGGCCTCAGAAACAAAGGATGGATAATGACAATGAAATCTAATGTCTGAATAAAAATAATACATTATTTTCTTTTCACTTTACACAAATTTATTTTCAAATAAATCAATTCATAAAAAGTTGAATTTCTCACACAACACTTATTGGATTGTAGATTACAAGGTGTAGATATTTTTAACTAAACTTTAATTACACTTCAAATGGTTAAACAAACGTTAACATATTAATATAAGGAGAAATACCATTATTAAAAAATGTCCAAATGAATTATTTTAAAAAAATATGGTTTAACAAAAATAAACTTTGCAAAGAAAGTATTTTTCAATTCAATGTAGAGATAACATATCTAGTCAAATAGTTATACACAGGAAATAAGTTAATCAATTGGTTGAGATAAAATCATGGAGGAATCTATAAGCTAACACATCCATTAAATGCTAAACACATTTACAGTGTAAAATAGTCTATTACAAAGGAGGATTCCATTCAAACAACACAATTAACTAATATCAACTAATTTTCCTATTTGGTATAAAGATTTATTATCATATAAAATATTACATTAATATACTTATTTCATTTTATTAAACACCTAACTTACATAAACTAATACAATTAAAATTATTTGTTTACAAATGGACATAAATTGTTAAGTAATTATTTAAAACATAGTATAAAAAATTATTCATGTAAAAATTACTATAAAAAAGACAATTATATGTTAAATTGTTATCTGAAAAGAGTTCTTATAAATAAAAGGAAAAATTCTGGGTTCTGTTTAAGGACAAAAAACTGCTTATATGCATCAAAAGGGAGGAGTAAGTGCAAAGGTTCTGAATAGAAGAGTCACATTATAGATAACACTAAACACAAAGTTTAGGTCTATTACAACCTACGGTGAGACATATAAAACAATAATTGTATCAGTGATTTTTCTAAAATAGTAAAGAATATGTTTAAATAATATTGGCATAAATAAAAATGTATTTTGAAACAAGCTTAGGAAACGCATTATGATTTAAAACTAAATTGCAAAATTATTATCAAATAGAAAATTATTATTACAATCAATTTACTTTTTTAAACTAAGATTATAAAATATTTGCAATTTATTTTACAATTATTCATTTTCTATACTAAGTACACATGGGTGAACTCAAGGTGAAGTTTAACAACACGGTCTCAACTACATTCAAAAACATTTCTTGTTGAAACATTGGCAAGGTTTCTGTGACACTATCTGTGGTTATACATCAGTAAACTAGAAGATTCATATAGAGTCCTTACACACATTAGTTACTTGTAGGTTGTTAAGAAAATAAAGACAAAGGATTTACCTATATTTTACTAATAAACTTTCGTGATAACCAATCTTTATTTACACCATTTCCTTTAGACATGTTTTCTACCAATATACATTAATGGAGAAATAGGTTTTATTTTTATGCACACAGATACAGAACAATATTCCACTACTAATAACATATAAAAAGAATTTTTCTACAAGATATATTTTCCCTGCATATTTTAACTTTCAGGGAAAGTGTTTATTATAATTAAATGTTGAAAACATTTCAGGCTTTCTGTTACAGTGAGGTTAGGTTTGAATACTTCATGAGATTCCTCACTTCCTACACACCCTAACACATCAATAACCTATGATGAAGTACCTATGATCCAGACAGCATCATGTCCTTAATGTGACATAATTACATGAGTGATGATTAATATGGTACAATGCACAGTTTATGATATATAATAGAAACACAAATATTACTTTAAAAATGACTATGCTTTAACAATTAATATTTCATATATTTAAATAATAAAACAAAAAAGACAATGTTAATAAGGCATTTTAAACAGTTTCAGACCTAGTCACTTTCAAATATAATATATGATAGAAAAGGCATTTATAACATATGTTGCAAAAATCCTTTAACTACAAAAATAAGACAAACTAAACTTAATAAGCTTATAACTATTATTTTCATTATAATTTTCAGTGATAAAGTAATAAAACAATAAACCTTAATTATAAACAAGGGTTCAACAAATAACCATTACAACTATAACTTGACTCTGTATAAATGTTTACTTAAATAAAATAAAATTACAATAAAAATTCTATCAAAACTTATTTATACCTAAATATAAAAATACTAATTGTGCTATAGAAAAATATTAGTGAAACCAAAATATAGATAATGTGAATAACAAGTTATACATTTTTTCTCAAAAAATATGTAAAAACAATTAATTGAAAAGTAAAAATCAATGATATTTTTATGAAAAAAGGCTTCAATCAAAATCGTTCCTATATGAGGCAAAAAATGTGATGTGATGTAAAATTACTTGAAAAATCTGATTCTGGGAAAAAATAAATTGTTTGTAAAAATTATAATTACTTGTGCATGACTTTTACTGTGTTAGTCTGTTGAACAGTTTATCTGAAACTGCTTAAGTTGCTTGGCTGTGTTTACTTCTTGATTTTGGGAGTAACAACAAGAGGTGTGGTGACACCTTGGAGTGTTATAATAGCAAAGCCTGTTGTGAAGAGAGACCATATCAACATCGGTGCATCAACACTGGTGAAGACTCTACGTAACTTGTCCAAAACACCTATAACAAATGATGAATTTAACATTGAGTTCATTATATCATACCTGATATAGTATACTATACGTCTTTAAGAGCTCTGTTATGAGTATAATATAAGCTAAGCAAAACTTTGTAACTTTTTAAACATCATACATGTTTAAATTTGTTTATTAAGGAAAACTTATTTGTCCATAACCCTAAACAAACAAATAATACAAATAAAAACCAAAAATAATTAAAATATATATTCTATACAATAGCATGTACATTTTGTTAATGATGATAGTGAAGTGTATATAAAATTAAAATGTATAAAATAATACTTAAAATTACCTTAATTGCTTGAATTCACTGATTTCCCTAAAATCATATATTACAGACTTTTATTACAAATTAAAATTTTAGTTTTTAAATTAAAATGATAAATTTGAGATAGTTTTAAACAAATCCTTTGAACAAATATTTATTAATCATTTTAAGATATAATTTTCTCTATCTGTTAAATATTTTTAATGGTAATATCAGAGCAAAGCGAGACATTTAATATAACATTTCATAATTCTCTTACAATAATAGATATTACGGTCAAATGGTTTTGTATCAAGGAACTTACTTTTAAAAACAGGGTTGACTGTAGACTTGACAGGAGTCTGCGAAAGAATTTTGAGATTCCTCAGGTATTCTAAGAGTGGAGGATGGTTCTTGGAAAATACTGGGAAGTATTCTCCAACCTTTTCTCTAGTCCACCATCTGTTACTTGATCTGAAAATTAGTAAAAAAAGTAATTAGTCTTCCTACATTGCATTTAGAACCAAGGTTTGATGAGAAGTTAGAATGCAATAAATACTCCTTGCATTACTTTAAAGTTTTCTCTTAATCCTTCAATGTATTCACTTACTTTGCAGACCACGGTGTGTAATGGTAGTGGTACAAAGATGCACGAACATACTTTGGAGCTTCCTCTGGGAATGGGTTATGTTCTTCATCTAGCAGAGCTAACACTTCAGGTTGGTTGTTGAGTAATCTGTAAGCCAGAGACATTATCCATGGGTTCTGATGGTAAGTACCAAGAGCTGCAAACCACATCTGCCAATCAAGCCTGGGTTGGTGAGGAACTATTAAAACAATATATTAAGTTAGTCTTTGTTTACCTATATCACTTTCCACTAATTGACTAATATGTAATAGTAATTCATTTATATTTTTTAGGTTAGTTCTAGTAGAGCTTAAAGCTTATTTAGGAATTTTTGGACTAGATAAAAGACTGACAGACTTACCTAGTGGCAATAGTCCGAAACTGCAATCTCTTGGAAATAAATAAATAGACACACATAAAAACACATCACACTATTGATGGAAGTCTTCAGTATTTTCTTTTTCTCTTTTTTCATTGATAAAGATCATTGTGTGATCCAAATATTTCAATAGAGTGATATGTTTTTATGAGTTTCTATTAATTTATTTCCAAGAGACTGCAGTTTTGGACTACTGCCACTAAGTAAGTCTATCAGTCTCCTATCTAGTCCAAAAATTCGCATACAAGCATTTAACTATAACACTAAAAGTATATTTGTTTCTTCATATATATCATATATTAGTGTTGTAGCAACCTATAACAACTTGGGAAGTCTTAAGATTTTCCAAGCTTACCTTAAATTTTTTTAATAAATCACAGCTATGTGATGCTACTTACTGTCTATAAATGCATCAATGATGTGACCTTGAAGCTCTGGTTATACAACAGATCGCCCAATAGCGATTTCTTCATCGCAAATGTACTTGAGTTATCTAGTCTATTGTTTATCACTGGATTTCTTAACAGAGTTTTAAGCATTTTAATGCTCTCATACTTCTTCGACTCAAACATGATGTTACTGGAAATGTGAGAACTAAACAAACCAAACGCCTTGTTTGTTTGTAACTCATGTCCAGGCCATTAAGCAATAAAACTTCAGTAAAATTCATGGAGACAGTAGTTTAACTTCATCAGAGTATACAAGCTGAAGACCATTCCTTAGCTGTCCACTTTCAAAAAGAAGTAAATTTTTAAAATTTGTTTCATTTTAGTTGTAGGAAAACTTTTCTTGTAAGCCTTGAACTTATTTTTATCCTGTAATTCAGCAAAGCTGGAGTTTTCAAAATCACTAAACCGTGTTTCCATCTGTACCATCATGGTATGAATTATTTCATACGTTATTTCTTTAAAAGATTGGCACTATAAATGATTCTGTTGTTGCTCCAACATTTTGTAGTGTTAGAGTTAAAGAAAATACGGTTGAAGAAAATCTGTATATAAAGCTTATTACAAAACAGTGCGTTTAAATTGAATATAAATTTTTAAAAATTAAAGTGACAAAAAAGCAAATAAATACAAATAACTCTTATGGCGTAATTAAATAGTAAATAAAAACTTTAAAGGAAAATATGGTTGTTCTGAGTGCTGCTAGAATAATATTATTCGTAATGATATTACCCTGATGTCTTGTATATCTATATATTTAATTCCAAAGTGAATCGGTCTCCACAAAATTTCTCGAGAAAGAAAACAAGTTAAGATAGCTTAGTTAGATTTTTAAAGCTTGAGGGCTAAAGACGGCGGAAAAACTATCAGACATGTCAAATATTACCTGGGCTTTATAGATCCAATGATTTTCTAATTAAAATATCACTACATTGGGTTTATAAGTAAGCCCTATATGTCGGATGGTGATTAGTGATAACATCAGCTGGTGTAAACAGCTGGTGTGAAATTGATTGTTTATTTTATTTTTATTGTTCTGTTTAATTGAAATGTAACTAAATGAGGTAGGCTGTGAGCTTGTGTAAAATTATTTGGGAATGGTGTGCAGTAGAAATAATGTTTAAGGATAATTTACAAGAACATTGCGTAATTTATTGTTTATTTTTGTTGATTTTAATATTCTGTTTAAGTGAAAATTTGAAATGAATCGTAATTAAGTAAGACCGTGAGTTTGTAGAAGAGTATTTAGAAATATTACACAGCAGAGAAAAAAGTTAAGGATAATTTACAATGCAGGAGGAGGGGCTGATAAACATAAACAATTTCAGGAGTCTTCTAA
The DNA here is from genome assembly GCA_036971475.1 of Prosapia bicincta. Classification (NCBI taxonomy): domain Eukaryota; kingdom Metazoa; phylum Arthropoda; class Insecta; order Hemiptera; family Cercopidae; genus Prosapia; species Prosapia bicincta. Next base: position 50,824,805 of record JBAIZL010000008.1, on the reverse strand, counting down.
ATAATGTAAATTATGAGACAACAGATAAAAATAGGCTTTTTTCATTCATTAGGACTCAATTTTGAATAAGGCTAACCTTTGCAATAATAATAAACAAAGCTAAAGGGCAAACCTTAAAATAAATTAGTATCTATTTGGATAACCCAGTAATGAGTTATGGCCAATTATATGTAGCTTTTAGTAGAGCAAGAGCGCCTCGAGTCATTAAGATTCAAATAGAAAACTGAAGCACACAAGGAAGTGTGATTAAAATAGTTACAATAAAAAGATTGAGTACCAAGAAATACTATGATGTTTCTAGCATAAAATGTGTTAGTATTTAAATCATACCATTAATATAATATTTAAACTATTAAAAACTATTTAACAGTGAGTATTTCATTTCATTGTAATTAGAAACAGCAATTGCTGCCATGAGCCCCTAGTTTTTACTAATAACATAAACTCTAATAACAACCAAAGCAAAATACAAAAAGGCAGGTTATTATTACAAAAAGTTAAAAAGGTTATTATTACAGATAGCAATCTTAATAATAATAATTAATTAAGCCAGCAACCTTATTATTGTTAAGGCAGGCAGTCTTACTATTATGTTAATAATCAAAACTAATTGCATGAGGTATCACTGTATTCTCACAGATACATTTAAGATCTACTGTATTCTAGAGAACATTAACAATGAGATTCAACTATATTTTTAATTCACACAATATCAAGAGCACAGTGGTACAATATATTACAATAAAAATATTGAAAAGAACCCCAATACCATAAAAATAATCAAAAAATAACAAATAAAACAAGTTACTTAAGATTAAATGAATTATTTCATTCTCTCATATTTCTTTTTGTGTTTTCTCTTTGATTGACAAAGACCACTATATATATATATATATATATATATATATATATATATATATATATATATATATATATATATATATAAAGTTAATATATTACTATTGTAGTAATTTTATCCACCATTAAGTGCAATAATTTTACCTTGAGTGATGAGGCACCTTTCGGTCACTTGACCGTTGTCGAATCACTCATGGTGGATAAAATTACTACAATAGTAATATATTAACTTCATAAAGTCAGTGTAACGGAAAAACAATGGATAACGTTAAATATCAAGAATTTAATACCTACCAAGGTAAACAACTGTACCGTAAATATCTTAACCTAAAAATCAAACTCCAGAATTGCATCAACAAAATACAGTTTAATAAAAAATGCTTAACACTTAATATAACACCAAAATACGCTAAATTACACATAAAAAATAAACAAAACACTATTATCAATAAAGCAACAAAAATAGCAGAATCACACATAATTAAACAAAACATTAAATCTGCCTACCATAAAAAAAGCCAAATCAATTTACAACTATACACAACCAATTTGGAAATAATGAAAACTTTTGATACTCTCACACCTATTATTCACAAAAAAAACACAACAAATTATAATAAAACATAAAACAAACACAATCAACAGACAAAACAGAAAAATCGAAAATTTATCAAAACAACAACATAACCTAAAAAATAGCCTAGAACCAATCCACACATCAAAACAACAACATAACCTAAAAAAAATAGCCTAGAACCAATCCACACCTCTAACAACAATAAATTCATAAACTTAACTAAAACACAATTTACTGAAAAAGAAAAAAATAATAATAACAAATTCCTTCAAATATAACCTACCTAACTTCAACAAAAAACAAATAATAAAAAACCTAATAGTTGACACAGAATCTAACATCCACAAAATTACCCACCAAAATACTGAACACATAAGAAACAATATTAATAATAAAATTAACCTAATAAAAACGGAAAAAAACAAAAAAACGGAACAATATATTAATAAAAAAGAAATTATAAAACTCAGAGAAAAACTAGAAAACAACGACTACTTAATATTAAAATCCGATAAAACAAATACACCAGTAATAATAGAAAATACCAAATACATCGATTCAATGACTAACTACATAAAAGAAAATAAGTACGAAGAAATCTCAGACCCAACTAGCAAATACCTTATTACAATAAAAAACTTAATAGTCACTCACCGAAATACCCTAAACTATAACAATAAATTAAAATACCACACAAGACTATACCCATTCAAACCATGTGCACCAATATTATTAGGCATACCTAAAATCCACAAACCCGACACATCATTTAGACCACTAATAAATTTCACAACAGCACCATCTTACATAATCGCAAAAATACTAGACAAAATAATAAGATCTAAAATACATATCAACAACACATACAATATAAAAAAAGAATATGAATTAATTAATAAAATAAAAACCATAAAAACAAACAGCAACACAAAAATAATAAGTTATGACATAACTAACATGTACCCTAGTATCCCAATAGAAAAAACCATAGAAATAATAAAAAACAAACTAATACACAATAACGAAAAAAGAAACATAATAGATAGTATCATTACGCAAACCAAACACATATGTAACCAAAATTACTTCCAATTTAACAATAAATATTATAAACAAACAACTGGACTCCCCATGGGTTCACCCATATCATCTGTCATGTCAGAAATATATTTACAACACTTTGAACAAATAATAATTAAACCTATAATAAACACACACAATATTTCACTATGGACAAGGTATGTAGACGATATACTTGTAATATACCAACCTACCATTCACAACGAACACATCATAATATTAAACAAACTAAATACATACAACGAAAACATACAATTCACCGTTGAAACAGAAACAAATAGAACAATCAACTTTCTCGACATCACTTTAAATATAAATGATAATAAAATAGAAACTACAGTATACAGGAAACCTACTTCCAACAACACCACAATACACTACAAATCTAACCACCCCTGGACACACAAAATTAACACTTACAGTAACATGATAAATAAAGCAATAAAATACACACAGGATAACAAACAAAAATTAAATGAAGAATTAGATAACATTAAAAAATAGCAATAGAAAATGGATACAACAAACTCATTATAAAAAATATATACAATAAATTCACAAAAAAACCTAACCTCAACACAAAACTACAACCGGAACACAAAAATAATGAAAATAAAAAAATCTACCTAAAATATAAATACACCAATAACAAAATAGAAAAAATAACAAATATATACAACAAAGAATACTACACTCCAACATGAGTGATTCGACAATGGTCAAGTGACCGAAAGGTGCCTCATCACTCAAGGTAAAATTATTGCACTTAATGGTGGATAAAATTACTACAATAGTAATATATTAACTTCATAAAGTCAGTGCAACGGAAAAACTATGGATAACGTTAAATATCAAGAATATATATATATATATATATAAATATATATATATATATATTTTATTAGATTTATAGATTTTATATATATATATATATATATATATATATATATATATATATATATATATATATATATATATATAGATAGATTTATGTGTTTCTATTTCAAGACTACAGAGTGGACTCTTACCAAGGTAAGTCTGTCAGTCTCCTAGTCCAAAAAATCTAAATAATCTTTACCAACCAAAACTAACCTAATATATATATATATATATATATATATATATTCTTGGTATTTTACGTTATCCTTGTTTTTCCGTTGCACTGACTTTATGAAGTTAATATATTACTATTGTAAGTAATTTTATCCACCATTAAGAAAAAGTAATCAGTGATTCGACAATGGTCAAGTGACCGAAAGGCGCCTCATCACACAAGGTAAAATCATTGTACTTAATGGTGGATAAAATTACTTACAATAGTAATATATTAACTTCATCTATATATATATAAAGATTTTTTAAATTCCTTCTATTAGCTCACACTCTCCTATTATACCACCGTGTTCAAAAAATACCCGGAATTTTCGTTTTTTGAACAAAATATTAATTTATTCATCTAAGCCGACATTGTCCCCTTCAAAGTAGTCCCCACTAGATATTATGCAGTTATGCCAGCACTTTTTCCAATTCTCAAAACACTTCTGGAACTCGATCTTTGGGATAGCTTTGAGCTCTTTCAGCGATGCACTTTTAATGTCATCTATGCTTCTGAAACGACGATTCTCTAAGGTTTTTTTATTTTTTTGAAGAAGGAAAAAATCACAAGGGGCCATGTCGGGCGAATATGGAGGTTGGGGCATCACTACAGTGTTATTTTTCACGAAGAAATCACGAAGAAGCAATTATGTGTGAGCCGGTGCATTATCGTTATGCAAAAGCCATGAATTTATTTGCCAAAAATCCGGACGTTTTCTTCGCACTGCTTCACACAAATGGCGTTGAACTTGTGAATAGTACACTTTATTGATCGTTTGACCTTGTGGCGAGAATTCATAATGCACTATGCCATTAAAATCAAAGAGCAGAGTAAGCATAACCTTGACGTTCGACCGCACTTGTCGAACTTTTTCGGTCTTGGAGAGCCAGAATGCTTCCACTAGGACGATTGAGCCTTTGTTTCGACATCATATTCGTAAACCCATGTTTTGTCGTCTGTTATAATACGTTTCAGTAATTCTGCATCGTCGCTGACTTCATTTAGTGATTCCTGAGCAACTTCCATTCGTCGCTGATTTTGTTCAAAATTCAACAATTTTGGGACAAATTTTGCTGCCACGCTTTTCATACCCAAAATGTTTGCAAAAAAGTCATGGCATGAGCCAATCGATATGCCAACATCATCAGCGACTTCTCTGATTGTGATTCGGCGATCATTCATAACCATTGCTTCCACTTTTTCCACGTTTTCATCGGTTGTTGACGTGCTGGGGCGTCCGAGGTGTTGGTCATCGTCAACGTCTTCGCGGTTACTCGTAAATACTTGTTTTTTTCAATGAAGACTCACCATAGACCTTTGTTAACATTTCACACACCTTGTTACACTTTATTTCATTTTTTACGCAAAACTTGATACAAATTCTTTCATCCATTTTTTTTAACAATCGAAAATCGCCGAGCTCATGAAAACACGTCTAACCTTAGCGGCTGCCACAGATAAAGTAAACAATGAATACAGCTGAGAATTGGGCCATACTTCAAGGGCATGTATACCAACACAATAAAAACATTTTTGACAATCAGACTCTCCAAACACGCGAAATTCAAACATTCCAGGTATTTATTGAACACACCTCGTATATCCTGCACAAATTTTCAGTCATTAATAAAATAGGTTTTTATTCATCCAATCAAGTTCAAATAGCTTTTTTAGACCTATATTGCATGACAATTGATGTTAACACTGTTTTTCCAAATATTTATTCAATGATTAAATTATAAAATTTGTGGGGTCCAGCCGGATTCGAACTGAGAATCTTTATGTTCAAAGTCTAGCGCGCCTTGGAACTGCGCCAACTTTCCCAAACCTAGAAATATTTTTCTCAAAGGTGTATATGAATTTTTCCCCTCATCTGGTTGTCGTTCAAATCTCCATTGTACAGTCTTAAACTGCTGTCATGGTTACTACACAATATCATAAAGAGTGCTCTTGGGTAACTCAAATCAAATTTCTATTAAGCAGGAATTTACTTATAATTTTTTTTTTTATACTACTTGTTTATTTTAAAGCTTACTAAAATTCTATATTCTTTTTTTCTATACTCACCAACAAATGGGAGACTCCCATTTACATTTCCAGGCTTGTACAGGAAATTATATTCCAACCATGGGCCATTAAGGTTATTTGCACCTTCAATAATAATTTCAGGTCGACCTCCAACTCCGGTCATACGTCTGAACAGTCCATAAGAATTTGTAAGATGTAAGTTTGATACTTTGTTGTGCCATTCACGAACAAACGGTAGTACAGTTGCATTTCCAGCAGGATGGAGTGTTGAAAATGGGACCTACGACAAAAATAATTAATGTCAATACATGTAATCAAGAAACAAGTTTTTCGATTTCATATTTATTATCATCATTAACATGATGTTAGTTGAGTAAAATATGAATATAGTAAGTGAAAAGAAATCTGAATTACAATTTCAGAATTACTTTTTTAAGATTTTGATAAAAATATAGTTAACAAATTTAAAAGCTCAATCTTATTAAGACTGGGTTAAAACTTAATTTTACAATAAATCACATCATCGGTTTTAAACTACAGTCAAACTCCTCCTCTTAGTTTTATAATGATTGCTTTAATGTTGCTTTTATTTCAGTTTTTTGCTAGAGGCCGTGCGAAACGAGGCGAGCTCTGACCTTGAACGGGAAAACAGTGGTTTTGGAGTGGTGGGGCGGCAGGTTGTCAGTCTGCTGCTTTCACCCGCTGGTTTCACATCGTAAATACGCGTTGTGCTAAACATCTAGCCTTACTTGTTTTGATTAGTTAGTGTTTAATAGAAAAAAAAGTGTATTAACTTCTAGTTAAGTTTAATTTTTAGTGTAGTGTAGTGTTTGGTTTAACTAGTTCGTTGACTGTTTTCCATTAAGTGTGACGTTAAAATGGCTGTCAACAGGCCAAACAATAAGGTCGGTGGTAAAATTCTACATAGCCAAGCAAGAGAAATAATTTTTAATTTGCACAATTTTATGAAAAGAGAAGCTGAAGAAGGACCAATATTATTGAAACAAGTTCAACAACGTGTTGCGAATGCTGCGGGAGTGTCCAAGACAACTGTGAAACGAATTTTGAGTGAACATAGAACCGCGCCGGCAACAGGACCTCGCTTTTCAACGCCAAGGAAAACATGGAATAAAAAAATAAAAAACCATCTTATGACGACTTCGACAAGACTGTTATTAGGCGGACTGTACATGAGTTCCATAAGATGGATGGACAACACCCTACGCTAAAAACGTTGCTTCCTGTATTAAAAGAAAAAATTGGGTTTAGGGGAGGCATATGGGCTCTGAGACAAGTTCTGAAGGAACTAAACTTCAAATGGAGGAAATCTGCAGATAACAGAAAGCTGCTGACGGAAAAGCATGAAATAAGAGAACAGAGGGTTCGTTTTCTTAGGCAAATAAAACGCTATAGGGAGGAAGGTCGACCCATTATTTACACAGATGAGACATACGTGCATGCTTCCCATACTAAACCCCAATCGTGGTTAGACGGTAGTAACAAAGGCCTTTTAACTCCAATTTCTAAGGGTCAGTATGCAATAATAGTCCATGCAGGAAATGAGAATGGGTTTGTAAATAATGCTTTGCTTA